>CAEGAG010055148.1:0-11247 GCA_903067065.1 Brachyrhaphis terrabensis
ATCCATCCATCCATCCATCCATCCATCACGTTGTACATTTGTGACCGTATTTTGGGCTTGGAACCTAAATTAACCTGTTTATCTCTTTCTTCAACACAAAGCTGCTCTTTCATTCTATCAATCTGCAGAAAACATGGAACAAAAACTAAATTCAGCTTAAAGTTTGAATCTTTTCACATCAATACTTCATAGATTTACTCAGCACACATGAAAGGTTTGTAAATGTGAGGATAAATTTCTGTATTGTGACAACACCTGAAAGCAGCTGAACCAGTAGAACCAGTCAGCAGCTCACCTGTAAATATCTGGGTTACTCAAAACCAAGCCCTAACCACATGGTAAAATACTGTTAATCACATGAAACTCCACTGCTGAGTTTTGTACAAATTGTGTGAAACTTTGAATAGAAAAATTTCAGACAGGTCTGGCACACTGAATACATTCTCATTAGTGCTCCATTAGTGCTTACTTTATTTCTTGACATTTCACTCAATTTAAATTTGGAAGGTTATTCTTATTCTGATAACTGCTAATAATTTCTTATTTTTTCCTGTATTTTTTAAGGAGTTCATTGTTAAACACCTATGTTGTCTTAAATGCTTCTTATAAATGATGTATATAATGTATTCCTTGAACTAAGGATCCCTCACAATAAGTTGGAGAGTGTTTCTAGAAGGAAAGATGCATGTTTAAGTTTAACTTGTGAACTGACAATGTACACATTTTCATTTTCCCCCAGAATGAACTGACTTTAATTTAATTCCTACATAAATTGTACTTTTACATCCTCATATCTTTAAATCTAAGCCTCCATTTTTTTACTAAATAAAAGCTGACTAGACTTTTTTGTCCTGCCTTTGGATGTGGTTCTTTTTTTAGAAGTATTTTTCTGAATCATTACTCACGTATTGTGAGGCAGCAGCGCCATCCACCGGTTGGAGTCGCACATGCACCTGAAGAGACCCTTGACGTAACCAGACCATCAAAGATGGCGGCGCTGGTGGGTAGGTAATGTTTTGATTAAACCCTTTCACGTTTATTTTTAACATTATTGGCGTCTCTTGATTAATGTTGCCTTTGATATTTAAAATTAAGTTCAGAAATGGGCAGTATCTGGGTTTGTGACAATACAGGAGGTTGTATTTGTAACTTTTAGAGACGTGGTACACTGACCTTGCTCCGTCTGCTTTAGCCAAGCGGCTAACCAGGGTTAGCTGGGACAGAGACTTACATGATGAGTCCCAGCTGAAAACCCAACATTACAGCTATAATTTTACACGATGTGACTGATTTTTGATGCAATAATTTTAAATTTTATAGCTGGTTTGTGTAAATGTGACGTAAATGAAGATTTTTCACCCGTTTTGCTTATATTGTTGGAACCAAACTTATCGAGAAAACCCTTCTAGTTTACATGTTTCGTGTGCAATTGTAATAAAAACTTCAAGTAATAGCAATTGAAAGCTTGAATAAAATCAGCCAGGTATGGTGAACATTTCGGCATCCATATAAGACCTTCTAATAACTCAGTTACATAGTTTGACATCTTTAGTTTATGCAAAAGTATCAGCTGTGGTTGGCTTTCATATCCCAATCCCGACATGCAGTGCGAGAGTTTTACATTTTATGTTTAATTTGTTTCACCCCACCTTTAATTTCACATCAGTCTTCAAAACTATTGAAAAAACAAACAGAATAGTGTTACTTTATGAAGGTGTGAGACAACATGTTGATATTTAAAACTATTTATTATGCCAAATTTGGACGCATTTATTACTTTCTTACAATTATAATTATTTTCTTATCCTGAGTATTGATACGCTTCATTACTGAACATTAAGAATTATATATGTTGTTGTTCAATAAGATGTAAAAATTGTCTCAGACTTTATTTATAATTTTGAATACCTTTGACTAAGCTGTATAGATTTTATCAATTCCTCAGACAAAAGGGAGTGGACAAATGAAAATATTAAGTTTGTTTTTATTTATTTTTCCATCTTGTACATAAACTAACTGAATAAAAATCTTTATTCATCCTGATATGTAGAAATTAAATTAATTATGCCAGGAAATACCTCAAATTAACTTCCCCATTTGGATAGTATATATGTAAAAAAGCTATTTAAGTTTTTATTTCATCTCACTGTAAAACTTATTACTCATTTGTGACCGATTTTGAGAATATTTTATGAATTACATCATTATAATTATTATTACTACTACTTGACAGTAAACTGTGACTTAAAGTGTTATTTAAGAGACATTAAACAAGATTACATTAATCTTACATTTGATTAATGTAAGAGGTGTCACAAGCAACCTTGGTTTACAGTTGTGAGCTCCAGATTACACTTTTTATTATATATTGTGTTGCATAACATTTGGATATGAATTTGTGGAGTTTTCATTTATTTTCTGTTTACAAAATGCCTTTATTTTGCAGCACCTCGCCTGGCTCTGTTTGGCTCTTTTTCAACCAGGTAAAAACCCTCTAATCTTGTTACCTGTCGGCTGACTCTGCGCCTCCTGCTGTTTTGTGCCTTGCAACATAAGAGCTTGTTTTAGGAAACGACTTTGCATTTTTGGGAGTGGGATCAGATGGTCTTCAGTCATAGAAAATGATCCATGGTGAAAAGCAAATACAGAAACATTTGCAGTTTTCTGCTGACAGCTGCAGTGTTCAGCTTCTCTGCCTTCCAGAGGAATCGCCTAGTTAAGCTCGAATGCATCACGAAGTTTAGAGACTCAGAAGAAATAAATCCTTCCATCTGTCCTTCTCACACACTCCCTTATAGCGATAGTGTCCTTCTATTTCTCATTTATATGCTCAAGTAATTTGTTTCTCTTTTTCCATCAGGCAAATTTCAGTTTTTGCTATTCAGCAGAAATGTCTCCACAGCAGCGCTAAAGGTGATAACACCACCAGCACCAGGTGAGCTTAGCCAGGGGACTGACGTAACACACACTGGGTCACCATGAGGCACATGTTAAATGGCTCCTCTGTCTCTGTGTTTGCAGTGTTGTGCCTGTCAGAGAGAAAAGCACAGCTGTGGCTGCAGCCAAGCCAGCAGCAGCGGTCAGCAGCAAGGCGGACTATGTGGTGGCGAAGCTCGACGATCTGATCAACTGGGCCCGCAGAGTCAGTATCTGAGAAGACGATGATTTGGATTAGATTTACATTGTTGATTGTTGCATCCCTGACATCCACTATATTGGCAAAACACATAGACACACTGCATGTTTATATTTACTTCCCAAAATGATACATTTTCTAGTCTGTTTCCTTTACAAATGTTTGCAAATTTTTGTCTATATTTTGCTAATTACATAAAAAAGCACAATTTCACAATTGCGGAGTTTCCATTAAATATGAAATTAAATTAAAATCACATTTGAAGAAGCTTGTTCATTCAATAAGTGTTTAAAAATCACGGCAGTGGCGGATTTAAACAGTGAGATGATTTAATTTATTTATTTCAAACAGGTTTTAAAAACAAGCAATCAGTAGGACAGAAAAAACATGTGGATACATAACCAACAACAAAATAATTAGCAGAATTTTCTGTTTGAAAAGGATTAGGAAGAAGTAAACACTTTTTTAACCCAACCCCTTTTCTCAACTTAATGAAATATATTACTTACCAACTCAATAATTATCAAAAAATTGTAATTAAAACCATGTTATAATATTCATGTTGCTGTTCAATATACTGTGCTAACGAGCTAACAAATAAATGATATAACATTGATAAAATGGCTACAAACTGATAACAAGAAAATCTACAGATAATAATAGTAATAATGACAATTGTAAATAGCAAACAGACATACAGCATCAGAATAATTACCAACTTCTTGCCAATGTACACCTATAAACTCTTCTTAATCTGTGTTATATAACAATAAATGTAATGGGATTATATTCATCATCTATCAGCCATCAGAGAATAGAATAGAATAGAATTCAACTTTATTGTCACTGCACTGTCACAAGTACAAGCAACGAAATGTAGTTTGCATCTATCCAGAAGTGCTATACAGGATATAGATATTTATTTACAGGTGTACCAAATAGCAAGGAGTGGTGCAAAAAACTAATGGCAAGGAGCTATAACAGTCCACTTATTTAGACTTCAGCCACTTATTCACGTGTTGGAACAACAAGCTCCTTATATTTGGGAGCGGCAACGTTTTGGGGAAACTGAATTTGTCATTTGGTAACTGAATGAAGTTTAATTTTAAACTGTAGTACCACAATAACCATCCAAACCCATTAACAGTTTATCGTGTCTACACACTAATTGCAACCACAACTTACAAACATGGCAACCTTACAAATCCATTCTTAACATAAAAATAAACCTGTAGTATCTACAGTAATATCAGGTATCACTTACGTTTTACATTTTGTTTCATCAAGATGTTGATTAACTAAATATTGGTTTATTCTCTGCTTCGTTTCTCCCATCAGAGCTCTCTGTGGCCCATGACCTTTGGCTTGGCGTGCTGCGCTGTGGAGATGATGCACATGGCGGCCCCTCGTTACGACATGGACCGCTTCGGAGTCGTGTTCAGAGCGAGTCCTCGACAGTCTGATGTCATGATTGTGGCGGGAACTCTGACCAATAAGATGGCTCCGGCTCTACGGAAGGTGAGAAGATGGAAAGTCTCATAAATAAATGTTGAGCTGGGGGCGTGGCCAGCAGCAGCCGATTGGATTTAAAATGACAAGGCCATAAAACAGATCGTTCTGAAAGGAGCTCAATATACTGATCAGAGTAAAATCTAATTATCTAAGAGTGAGTTTGTGTGAAAAAATGTCCTGAACATGTTTGTATATCCCATAAACATCTCAAAAAGGTCACCTTTAAATACTTTTTTAAGAATTGGCCAAACATTGACAGATTGACGCATGAAATGCAGATCAATAATAATCCTCATCTGAGATTATGTGACCTCTTCTTTTAGAGGTCTAATAGAAAAACCTTGTTTTGTTTTCAGGCTGTAAACACAGACAGTAGCATCAGTCAGACCAAATCACAGCGATGGGAACAGTATAGCTGTGTTAAAGCGGGCTGGATTAGGAGCAGCCTGTTGATGGATTGGCAGAGCGGCGTGGAGTTTCTCTCCAGCTGAATATACAGATTAATTCTGACTCAGACTTACAGCTAAAAGACTCCTTCCATCCAACAGGTGTACGACCAGATGCCTGAGCCCAGATACGTAATTTCCATGGGAAGGTGAGTTATTCCTTCATGTTGTTGAGTTAGAAGAGATATTTTGATCCACTCTAAGGGTGGACAACATGGGCTTTGAATTTTATCACAATATTTTGTGGTACTATTTTGACAATGACAAAAATTATGATTAAATAATTTTATTTATTAGGTAGATGTATGGCCAAAGTGCTGCAAACACAAATCCTTCTCTTGAAAAACATTCCCATTTGAAGCAGGCTTCTTCAGGACGACACTTACTTAAAGAAGTGTGAATTTTATCACTAACCTGTACACAGTAACTGCATTTAATCATAACTTTTAATTTACTGACAGTGGTGAAAATAGTAAAAAAATAACGTTCCCTATATTGCTGCCAGTTAGCTTTGGTTTTCAACATCATTAATTGGAATTTAAAGATTTTTAAAGCGTAATTTGGTAAAAAAAATAAAACAGATTTCATATGGTCTTAGATACTTTATCTGACAACTCTGAACTGTATTTAGGCCCATATTGTGTAAATTGTTTGTAAATCTTATTTATTCACTTCAGGACGTCGTGGTTCAAAGTAGCATGAGAAAATCACAGCTTAAAAACCCATTTGGACCCAAAATGCTCAATTTATTACCTATTAAAGTAAAGTAATAGGCAATAATTTTTATTTTTTTTTTGAAAATGTTAAAGATGTTACATTCAGAAACCTGCAGTCTGCAAACTAAATGTGAATTATATTATTTATCACATGGTGGCAGTATTTACCTTCATATTAAAGCTGAAGTTAAACTTCAAACCCATCTGTGATGCACTCTGTGGTTTTTGCATATCTGTTGTCTCTAGACAGACTAAAAATATTTAACGTCTTTCTGATTTCGTTCCTGTAGTTGTGCTAATGGAGGAGGTTACTACCACTACTCCTACGCTGTGGTGCGAGGCTGTGACCGGATCGTGCCGGTGGACATTTATGTTCCAGGTAGGCTTAAGATTTATGTTCAGTGATATAAAAAGTGATTTTTGCATAGTTTAAATCTAATTCAATTTTCTGTGAAACAGAATTTAGGGTTTATAGTAGCTGTGAGTCATAATAAACAAAAAACATACATGTATTCCTCTGTGCAGTGAGTCTTACTTTGTGGGCTGAAATAAAGTTTTATTTCAATTCTAATTTATTGATATGTATAATTTAATTCTTAAAAACTAAATCTTTGAATCTTTTTGTTAAACTAGGTCTGCAGCTAATAGTTATTTTAGAAATCTATTATTCTATCCATTATTCTGATCAATAATCAAGCAATTTGGGGAAAAAATGAACAAACTGCAATTTTTTCCTTTTAACATCTTGAACTTTTTTTTATATAATATTAAGAATACAAATGAAAATAAGAAATTAATCATTTTACTGGCTAAAAAGCAATAACATAGCATTCCTTTAGTGTATGTTTGATAATTTTTAGCATCTCCAGCTAAAAAAAAAAACTAAATAAATACTTACATTCAGAAAGTTGTATCTAAGTCCATCCAGCAATTGTTTGGTTATAAGTTCATGTTTTTTGGTGTTTGGAAAATGAGCCATTTCTTACTAATGTACCTAGCAACCCCAGAGAAACCCAGGCCATTACTTAGCAACCCCAGCAGAGTTCCACCCGTCACCTAGCAACCCAAGCAGAGCTCCAGAACTGTTTGATCAGCTGGTTTAACCGCTGAATTTGTTGTACAATGGCTGCTGGAAAAGACAAGTGTTTTGTTGTTGACTTCCTATCCAGAAACTACTAGCTGCATTCTTGTTTTTTTGTGCAGGAGGCTCTACTTCTGCTTTTCAAAGACGTATGGTTGTATAATAGTCCATATGTTTGCAGCCATTTTTATTTGCGAGTGTAAAATGTTGAGTTGGGGGCAGGGCCACCAGATAAAAATCTCATTATCTATGAATGATTTTGTGTAATAAATGTAATATGCAAGTTTTGTATTGCTCAAAACCTGTTCCAGTAAGCATAATAGGTCACCTTTAATGGCTTCTTTTCTTTCCCAGGTTGTCCTCCCACAGCAGAAGCTCTACTGTACGGCACTTTACAGCTGCAAAAGAAAATCAAACGAGAGAAGAAGATAAGTATCTGGTACAGGAAGTGAGCATGTAGTATATCTGTGTAAATCTGTGTGTAAATGTTGTATTTCTGGTTTCATTTGGGGCACTGCTCCTCTTCCACGTAGAGCAGCAGAAACTTCAGTAAATTAAATATTGTAATTTATGCAAAGCTGCTTTTCATGAGACTCACCAGCTTCTGCTCTGTTTAGGTTTCTGGGTCTTTAAATCAGTGTTACTGTTTTAAAACACAGTTTAAAGGCAAATCAATTTAAGCAGCATTTATGACTCTACACACGGTTGTAAACAAAACAAGTGTTGCACCACAATATAATAAATGTTATTTCCAATAAATTTTGGTTCATAAAAGTCAAGGATTGTTGCTTTTGTCATTTTTGCAACTGCTAATTTTTGTTTGACACAAAATAATGAACAACTGAATTAGTTATTTCTTTATCACAATGAAATAAATTAGAAGCAATTAAAAAAAAACAAATTGTTGGCAAATATCTTAATACATTAATTTAATACATAAATAGATAATTATATATAGCATGAAAATTATTCAAATTTGTGTTAAACTGCATAAATTTGATGGTTTCTGCTAGAACTTTGACCCATTGCTCCTGGCAGAAAACTAACCTAAAACAGGAATTTTAAGTCAGACTGAAAAATAAATGTATTTTTTGTACTTTGACTCATCTGGTTTTAACTTTGTTTTAATTCACCACTGACACAATTGTTGAATTATCCACATCCACATCATTTTAATGCCTTAAAATGTTTTAAATTCATTAGAAAAAAGTAAAGTTAGCTTTAAATATCTTA
The DNA here is from genome assembly GCA_903067065.1 of Brachyrhaphis terrabensis. Classification (NCBI taxonomy): domain Eukaryota; kingdom Metazoa; phylum Chordata; class Actinopteri; order Cyprinodontiformes; family Poeciliidae; genus Brachyrhaphis; species Brachyrhaphis terrabensis. The sequence continues at coordinate 8,125 of CAEGAG010055148.1, forward strand.
ATCACATGTCTTAAATTTGGTCTTGGAAGGTCTGTTTAATATATTGAATGTATTTTTCTCTAATGGACTTTTATGTCAGGCAAAAGTTTGAGTCTTCATTGTGACTTACTGTTAATATACCATGCTATCTAGCTACTATCTAGCTAGCTGGCATTTCTCAAACTATCATGGGTAAGTGCAAATTTACCCAGTTAAATTCTATTCATAATGGTCTTTAAAGCCCTTAGAAAGTCTTACACGATTTGAGTCTGTAAAACATTCAGAAACCCTGATTATTTTTTAAAGTCTTACACTTTTTAACTTCCATAAAAGAAAAGTTAACGATGAAAATCATTTTCTAGAATCTAACATCTTCAGCCAGGCCTGCGTCACTGCATGCTTAATCATTGTAAAGGTAGAAGATTTATTTATGCAACACACATTTGAACCTACAAATATTCACTTACATTTGTTTTTGGGAGAGTTTATGAGTCATGCATTCACTTTGTGTTATTGTTGCTGGTTGCTCTTGTTCTTTAGCTGCGAACATATCAGACAATGTACTGTTTATGGCTTTAACAGAACCGCATTTGGTTACTGAATGCAGTTTTAATGCATCATCACTGAATCAGCCGCGAGTTTACATTGAAGCACTTTCAGGCAGGCGAACATTTGTTATATCTAACAGGCAAGGTTGCTCATATGCAGACATTTTCTTTATTTTTGAAATGATCTGAGGCCCGATGCTAGATAAAAGGCGGTGAGTTGACCATGTGGTTGATAAAACCTGGTAAAAACCAGCTCCACTTCCTACGCCATTTGCTTCGCTCTCGGCTTTTGAGAAACGATTGCTTGGACTCCGCTGAGGTTTTAAAATTTTTTTTTTTAATGCTTTAAGAACTTAATTTCTCTTTTGGCAGGATGAACAAGTACATTTGCACGTTGCTCTCTACTGCCACCTGGGGAAAGGCTGGTTCTGTAATAGCAGGGGGGGGGGTTGTTTGTTATTTTTAGGGTTCTTTTTAAGGTTTTAAATTTTTGTTTTGTTTTAAGGTTTTACATTTTACCCAATCGCTAACGTTTGCCCGTGACGTATGTAATGCGTCAGTTCGACGCTAAGAAGCTCATCGCTGCTTAAGAAGCAACCGTTCCTCCACTGCTAAGATATTAGTGCCGATCCGAACAAGGCGGCTGTTAATGTTAATTCAACATTTTACACGAACTGAACGGCTTCGTTCACCGTCTGACTAAGAACTACAGGCAGACTACAATTCTAAAACGGCGCAGAAAATTGACGTCATCGTTCATAACTTCGCTGATTGGCCCGATTAAAAAAATTCAACCGGAGGGAATCTAAGTGAAGGAGAGAAAGCCCAGTGAACTGGAAGCTAATGGCCAGGCTAACACTATAGTCTTTCAATAATACTTCATTTTTACTATGAAAATAGAAGAATAAGATGTGACTTTTAGTCCGAGCTTATTCTCTTTGGTCAGTCGCAGACATATTCTCTACAGTTCCCTCCCCTGTCCTGTTATATATGTTATATATTACTTTAAATGAACACGTAGAGCTGGTCGGTGAAGTCCTGATTCAGATCTGAGCAGCTGTGGTTTCCCACCAGAGAGCAGTCTGTTGTTGCATCATCCATCCATCTAATGATTAATGGCTCCTCGCCAGGTGGTTGCTTGTTCCTACGTGTTCACTCTTTAATCTCACCTTACACTTATCTACAACCATAAATTCAGACATCGGTCTTTTACTCAGCTGTTACAGACAGTTTAAGTGACGATATTTAAATTCAAAACTATTCATACACGTCCATTTGTTTTTGATGCTGCAGCCAAACTTCAATGTGTTTTGTTAGGATTTTATGTGCATTTTTTCTCCATTAATTTATAGAATAATCGACTACTAAAACAATCCTTAGCTGCAGCTCTAAACCTTTTTAAAACAAGAATCGTTTTCAGCTAAAGTTGGTAAGAGCCATTGTGGAAGGTCAGAAGAATCACTTAACGGTAAATCTACATTTTCTGAGTCTTGATGGGCATTTTTCATAGTTATTTTTATTTTAACCCTTTACATCACCACTCATATTTACATAGGTATTTATGCATCATATTTCCTAATTTATCTCACTTTTATCTTCAGAAATATTCATACATAGGTGTGCAGATTTATAGATAGTACCTCATTTATATATTTAAGATTTTTATTTCAGAAACTTCCCATTCAAACTGTTTGCTTTTTGAAATCTCCACCCTGGGAAGGTTTTTACTGAATCAGCATTGTTGTTTTCAGGTTTATAAATAACACGAGTACTGCAGACAGGGGAACATCTTGCACTATAACTGCAACAAAGCATGTTTTTGTCCCATTCCGTCAGTAATCATTTCACAGCTTAGACTTGGAGTGGGTGCATTCATGACAGGAGGCGTGCTGGGTGATGTAAGACCTGGAAACAGGTGAGTTTGATGTTGGAGGTATTTCTAGTAGACGGGAAATTAAAACCAGTTCAAGAATTTTATGACAGGAAGAAAACCTAATAACATCAGCTATGATAAATCTAGGACTGAAATGATTAATGTGATTAAACGATTGTTCAAGTGAACGTCAATGTGAATTACTAATCAATTAATCATTAAGTAGAATTATTAATTAAACCAAAACTATCAAAAAATATTTTGCATTTAAGAAAATAAATATTTGTAATATTTTACATATGGAACTCCACAAGTGACAAAAATAACTTCACCCTGTTCAAATTCTATTAAAAACATTAAGCACCTTTCCTAATTAATCATTTACTAAAAACGAACAACAGATCGGCCCTACACTGTATTGATATTAAATTACATAGAAATGGCTGAGCTAGATGTGTTTTTTTTTCAAATGCATCCTTTGCTACAAATTATCAAACATACACTAAAATAATGCTGTTTTTGAATTTAAGGCAATAAAATGTATATTTTCTTATTTAAAATAGAAATTGAATTATTTGCATCTTTTACTTTATTTCTAATATTGTTTAAAAAGGCTTAAGTATAAAATCTGCTAATATGGCATTTTTTAAATCCAGCTGATAGATTAATTGATAATTAAAATAATCGATAATTGCAGCCCTGCTCTATAAGTTCAGCACATCC
>CAEGAG010055247.1:0-10148 GCA_903067065.1 Brachyrhaphis terrabensis
ACATAAACACATGTATGCAGACTCCTGGGCTGACCTGGTCTGTGAGCGGTTCTCCACGAGCCATCTTCTCAATGTTCTCCTGCGGGTGGAAGTTATCGCCTTCAAAGAAGGGCCAGCCAAGCTGAGGAAAACCATGCATGACAAGGTCAGTATAAATGTCCTTCCATATGAACATAACGTCATCAGAGAGTTTTGTGCTTTGGTAGTGAGCCATCCAAGCTTTTACCTTTTCAGAAAGGGATGTCCCCAAACTGGTTCTGTTTTACAAAAAACAAGAAAGAAAAACAGACAAAAAGGAGCTAAATTATTAAACTAATGTTCACAATAATTGCTGGAAATCAGACAGTGCAACGTTAATAAACCTAATTTCAGACAGGTGGAAAATAGAGAGAGAAAAAAAACATCTTTCACTACAAAAGGTGAACTATACACTGATCTCAAAATGAATGTCATGATCTTGGTTATTCAACTGAGTCATCCTGTTTGCAGAGTGGAGTGATTTGAAGTGAATGACAATACCTAATAAAGGTTGGATTATTTATTAAATGTATCAATTGATAAGCTACGTTGTTACATTCATGTACCAAAAATCACAGATTTTTAAAGAAGAATAGATAGTGACCACAATAAGAAGACATATGTACTTTCCACAACCCGAGACTCCCATTATGATGTAGATCATCTTGTCTGTGACGTTCAGAAGCCTCAACACCACGCCCTGTGCTAAAACAAATGATACAACAAATCAAATATTGCATAATCAAGAGTTGAAGGTTACAGATCCTTCTAGCAACTAAAATAATAATAACATAGCTTTAAAATGAATGTCTTTTTTATTGAATTAACATATTCTTACACTGAAATGTTTTTTAAATGCAACCTAATATGTGTACATTGATTTGGTTAAAAGAAAAACACATTTGGAGAAATAGTTTTATATAAAATCAATGGTTCCTCAATTATTGCTACACTTAACTGCAAAATATATGTAACTATTTTTAAGCTGTATTTGACTTTTTTAAATTGATCAGTTTGTCTAGAAAATGTCTAGTAAAATCATGCTGTTATGTTGTGGTATAAATATGTAATGCCAATTTCAAGGTGTAACCAAATTTTATCTTGCCATTATATACAGTAAATTGAATAAGTCAGGTTAATAAAGTCTGAAAAGCTCAGAAAACCAATCTAATCAAGTCTCCGTAACAACCGTTACTATTCATCTACATGCCAACAGACTTTTGTGGCCTGTTTTCATTCGTATCACTGCACATACTGTATAGTTTTGATGAGTTTATTAAACTCTATGAGTTTTGGTCAACTGAGACCAATATAGAGCTTTTCTGCTGTCCACTTAAGGAGAGTTTAGCTTGAAACAAAGGCCAAATATGTGGAAAATGATCTCAAGCCCATGGTTATGCATGGCGGAGGATTTGGGGTGCTGAGGGCCTGTTTTGGTTTTAAAGGACTTTGTTAGAAGAGCAATGTATCATGGACTCTTTTAAATACTTTTGAATCCTAAATCAAGTAGGATGAGGTTATGAGAAGGAAGAATAATATAGGACTGTTAGAGAGAAAAGAGTCCAAAAGTCCCCCACTAGTTCTTCTCCAGCCTTGTGAAATGTTACAAGACAAAGTGCTGTCCTGTTGTAAAAAGTGCTGACAGAAGGAGTAGCTACCAGTAACTGCGCTGCAAAACTCTCCTGTTTTTTAGCGTAGGATTCTCTAACAATTTAATGCTGCCGAAATTAGTTCAAGGCTTTTTATGCATCTTTGCCAGCGGTCCAAGCAAATGCATACTGTATACTGACTCACCGTTAGCCTACAGTGATTGAACAGGTGCTGCTTCCGTAGCTTCTGTCACACCAGCAGCAAAACAATAAGTGAAGAAACCCTGCTAACAAACGGCCCACTTTATTTGTTAGTGTCTGTAAAACTCTCTGAGAGGGTACAACGCCTCAGGGCGACCGAGCAGCAGAGCTCAGCAAAGGCAAGATAACCCAGCGAACGCATTACTGCAGCTCCGAAAGCGATTGGACCGTGGCCACGAGTTGTTTTGATACGTAATGACGCACGCCGCTTACGTTGACAATTTAAAGGTACAGGGTCCTCGACTCGCGTTACATCAAAATAAATAGGGACGTCTAAGCTGGCCTTTACGTCATCATTGCGGGCAATTTAGGGAGTTTAGGCTTAAAATAAAATAAAATGTATGAATATATGTAAATTAAGTAATTAATTATTAATGTTGTATTATTGTTTTATTCTATAAAATATATGTGATTGCACTTAATTACAAAGAAATATATAATCACATAAAGAGAGATATTTAGAATATTGTTTGGAAATCTGAATGCAGTTATCAGATTTTACTGCAGCGAATTCACATTAATCTTCGGCATAAACAAAGTGATGGAGCTGAAATTTGATGGACACCCACAGCGGAAGCAGGGTTAAACCAGACGGAGAGAGAGTGAGAGAGTGAGGGAGAGGAGAAAAGCCATCATCTCTCCTGGAGATCAATAAGCGGGCCACACAGACAGCAGACGGATACAAGCCCTCTTCCCTCCCGCTCTGTCGCATCCATCCATTCTTTTATCCATCCATCTATCCATTCATCCATCCATTCATCTCCAAGGGCGGTTCAAGGGGTGACGAGACCAGACGGACACATGTTATGCCGTGCGTAAAGCGTGACCCCTCGGTGTGTTTTTTACACGTTTTTTTTGCATCTGTTTCGCACTTGGAGCCACTGACATGAGGAGCTGAAACCGACACCGACCCAACAATGAAAATGCTCCGGTTTCGCAGCCCCAGCATCCGCTCCTTGGACCAGGAGGTCCTCTGCACGATCCGATTACTGGACGACTCCGAGATCTCCTGCACCATTCAGGTAGAGGAACAAATACCTTGCTGATATAACTACTAATTTTATTTGTACACACAGACAAGAGGCTAATGAGACTGTAACGTCTACCCTTATGGTGAATATCACTATCACGATGTTTACTTGGAGGAACAGCATTTGCGCGCATCCGTCCTGCAGTTTGCATGCCGTAATTTGCTGTGGATTTGTTCTCTTTGCTCTATATACTAAAGAGAGACATGCAATGTGAGTCACAGTGAAAGAAGTTATAGTGAACTTTGCTTCATCGTCAAAAAAGACATGATGGAGCTCCATGGGATTGGTGGGAAATATATATTTAGAGGTTGTTCATTTCAAATATCCAAATAAAGTTGGATTAGTGGAAGGCTGATGTTTACTTCTGTGATTTAGGCACCCATAGATGTGATAAATCGTACTACTAAAAGTAAGAAAGTGATCATAAAGCTCTCAGAAGAAATTAATTTTGCTTTGTTTTATTTTAAGTTGACAAATCTTTGGACTTTATTTTATGCACTGTAAGAAAAAAAGTCACTGTAGAATTTACAGTAACTTACTGGCAGCAGGGTTGCCAGCCAGTTACTGTAATTTTTACAGTAAAGAAATTACAGTAACTTTAAAGTAATGTTTTTACAATAGCTTTACTGTAATTCTATTACAGTTTTACTGTGATTTTATTACAGTTTTACTGTAATGTTTACTATTTTACTGTAATCTGATTAGTGTTACTGTAATGTTTTTAAAATAACACAGTAATTATATAACATGGTTACTGTGATTTCATCACATTTTTATCTGAATAAAATTACAGTAATCCTGTAGTAGAATTACAAAAACTTGTCATTTTACAGCAGTTCATGAAACTGCATACTTTGCTGGCTTTTAAAAGTTTAAATGTGAACTTGCAACTTAATTTACCAAATTCTCAAAAAATGTTTTATTTTTCTAATAAAAAAATATACATGTATATTTTAAAATCGCTTTATTTTATTGTCCATATAAATCTGACAAACTGAAGCAAAACAAACTGTAGTATTTAGCTGCTACATATTGCCATGTAACAGCAATATTTGCTTATTACATAGAAATCAAAGTATTGCAACCAAAGTGAAAAATACTCTGATCTAAAAGCATAACTGATACATTTACCCTCATGGTAATATTAGCTTGAATACAATGAATTAAATCATCTTTACTAAAACAAAAGTGCCCAAACATCAAAGTTTCCAAGCAAACTGCATGTCAAAGTCATAAAAACAATGTTTTACCAGCTTTTCATGTAAAACTTGCAGTCAAAATCCTAAATGTCTGTCGTTTTCTTCCTTTGAAGGAAGGAAAGGATCCAGCAATGTCAAATATTGAAGTTACGTATTTTTCAGAACTTTATTGGAACCACCAACAGCACATCCTAAACATTTGGGCAAGTTTAAGACTTAGTGAACAGCCAAACAAAACCAACATGGACGAGTTCTGAGTTGGTTTCAGTCCTGAACTTCACCAGAAATCATCAAAGGGTTGCTAGAAGATAAAGAAAGAAAAACATGTTTTAATACATGAGATAAACAGCACATTAAACTGCATTTATGTCAGTTAAAGACAGACATAATAGTAGTTGGGGTATTTCTGCATGCAATTTGATATGTATGTATAATTTCAACCAATCTGTGATTAGAGAAATTCATAAAAAATTCTAACTTGTACACCCAAATTTTGTTGTTTTATGTTATTGAATCATTCCAGCTTGGAAAGAAAAGCAGCTCAAGGAAATAAGTACAATTCCAAAAATTATGACATTTATGCTTATGATGAATGTATGTAAACTTGTAAGCACCAGTGTTTGTTACCAGCTAGTAACCAGACTTAAGGATTAACCCCCCCACTAATCTCAGCTGGAGAAAAAAGCTGCAGTTCTGGAACATACTGCAACCTGAAACTAAACACTATCACTGGCCACACCTTAATTCACTCGAATGCTTTCATACTGAGGATTATCTTTCAGCAGTAGCAGGTAAGAAATTGAATCAAATTAGATATGAATCTTGTGAACTCAGACTCCACAAGCAGCTGCATTTAAAATGGAAATAAAATGGAAATAAACTCAGATGAGATCCATATAACAAGAGAGAAATATAAAGTAAATCACACACTGTAACAAATGACTGTAAAACTACAGCATGAAAATACAGTAAGGCGTCTGGGTTTTGAAAATACAGCTCTTTACTATGATCTGAAACTACTATTTGATAAAATGTCCGCAGAAAAACCATGCACTCTGTGTAGCTGTCAACCTTCTGACTTAATTCTGCCAGGATATTTGTTGTCTCTTCTTATCAGAAATGGTAGAACAATTTCTTGTCTTTTGGGGGTGGGGGTTTCTGGCAGAGTTTTCTTGAGTTTGAAGTTATTCCAGAAGCTTAATGGTAGTCTTCTTTTTTAATTCAGAAACTAGCGTTGATGTATCTGTGTTTAAATTATGACAATCGGTCATTTTATGATTAATACAAACCAAACATTAGCTCATTTTACATCACTTGCCTGTTGATTGAGAAAGAAGCACCTGCTCCAAAATTGACATCTAAATTTAAATTGGACAAAAAGCTTCTTGTCAGAGAACACAAATATTGAGTTGTTCGGCCAAACTCAGTAGAAGACTGATTGTAGGAGTCAGCAGTGTATCAGCTATCATCCATGGTGGTGGCAGTGTCATGCTGTGGGGTCTGATTTCTACCTGTGCTACTTGTACATTGTACAAAGTGGATGTAATAATGAAGATAAAGAGCTTAAAATAAGACACAACAGGATGTTTCAACAGTGGAACTAAATAATTAAAACTAGTTCTGGGACAGATAAAGCAGGCCACAACATTTTAAAAGAAAGTCTGTCAGCCCTGCCTAGAGCAGCTGCTAAATTTCCTGACAGAATTTTGCTAGCGGAGCTTGTTGATGGCTAAAGAAAGCATGTATTGGATGTACAGCTTACTAAAGGACATTTATGCAAATAGTAACCAGGAGGAAGATATATTTTTCAGCCTGCATGTATAACTTTCCGTACAAGTAACAGACAAAAGGGATCTAAAAAGTGGCTGAAAAACCAAGAGAAAATCATTGAGGGCATTATCGCATATGCCCTCAACATTTATCTAAAGTTTTGTGAAACTGAAAAAATCCATGAAAGTTCATGCTGCTGGTTGATGTTTCGAGATCTTTTAGCGCAGTAGCGTATTTTTTTTGTAAATGGCTCAATCTGTAAGTGCAGCACTTTGTCTCAGAAGTAGTTGCCTACATCAGCATTGTTGTTTCACTCCGGATGACTAAACAGCCTCGCTCCGTGTCATACTAACCATCTTTGTGATACTCTGCACGTACCCAATCAATGATTTAAAAAACAGCATTTTATGCACAAAGAGAAATGGATGGAGCAGAGTGTGACACAGATTATGTGTTTTTGTGTTCACAAAACACTTGTGTGTTTGTCTCTTTGAATACTCAGAAACATATTAAGGTGTGTGTACGCATCAGAAAACATAAAAGTGTGGACTTTCACCAGAAGATGCAGAAATGCACTTTGAAATGGGTTTTAGGGCTTTTAACCAGGTGCGTGCATTTGTCTGAATTATCAAGAAATGGACATTTACGTTTCTAGCTGACTGCATTTTCCTGGGCTTTCTTTAATGGCTTTGTGTTCCAGTGCTAAGCTGCTCCTTCCTACATATTTTATGACATCCTGATCTCGTCACAGTACTCTTTGGCTGCTCAACAGCACTTCTCTTCTTTCTATTGTGTAAAGACTATCGGCTCTGGAATTAGCTTTCTTTCTCTCCACTGCGTCATCATCTGTCTTATTTTATATATTCTGCTGTGCTGTGTATGTAGGTCAGGATAAAATATCAGTGGCAGCGTTAGATTAAACAGATGGAATCAGAAGAATTGGATGGGGTTTAGCATTTTGAAAATTGTGCATGGAGTGAGTTTGACTTGACTTGTTCATTCCAATTTTCAGACTTAGAAATCTTGGACCAAATTGGTTTTCTACTGAGATGTCCAGTCAGATGGGATTGGGGATTGTACAAAAATGTGGCTTGGCCAGCTGAGTGGCTTATACCAAAAGTGGTATGTGAATCGACATTTTTACTTCTATCTAAATCCAATAGATAATTTAAGAGCTTTTTAAGGCTTCTAGAGATTTTTAGATCTTCTGCTCTAAGAAAAAAAACTGAACTAAAGAATCATCATATTCAGACCAGCGTGAAAACTACAGCAATGTTTTTATTTTATTTTGAATATTTTAAAAATAACTAGTATAAAAGAACTTTTTAGGCTTTTAAATTAGCAACTAGGATATTATGATACTTAAAATGACTAGAAAGAGGCAGATCTCTAGTTAGAGGAAAACATGTGGTTTTTATACTTATTTTCAAATGCAACAATCATTATAATTAACTGAATATTATTAAATCTGAAGTTGTTTTTTTTTGCCCCAGTATTCGACTTTGTGGTAATTCCTAAAATGAAGAAAAGAGAATAAATCAATAAGGCAGTAGGATTTAGAGCAGTTAGGCCCTTAAATGCAACATGATACGTACTGTTTGAGTTAAGTGCAAACAATATAACAGCTTCAGTAAACTGACTGACACAGAGTGCAATCTACTCACTGCTGTTCATAAAACTGTAACATAATCATAAACAGCACATTTTGCCAGCCAATATATCTATGGCGGAAAGAAAAATGTCAAGTAAGATTTTTGACCTATATAGACATATTTTCCAACACCTTCATATTACTAACTTACACACAAATTGCAGAAGAATCAAGCTTGAATCTTTGTGTAATTTATTTATTTATGTAATCTTGTATGCACAACTCTTTGAATACAAGTTTGAATACAAGATTAAAGGAATTTCAATTGGTGTGTCACATGACTAATGGTAGACTCTCTATATGAGGCCTGGGTTTAATTTCTCGCCCCTTTGCTGCATGTTTTCTGTTTCTCTTCCCACTGTTCCTCTTTTCTAGTTAGTAATGAATAAAAGACGCCAGTGCTACCAAACCTTGAAAAAAGAAATGAAGTGAAATGAAATAAAGCATGTTCTTTACGGGATTACCAAGCAGTGTCAGAAGGAAGGAAGGAGAAGAGCTTGTCTTGTTTTATTAGATTACAGTTAGAATAACACAAAAGTTTAAATCTGTTATTCATGCCCAGGTGAAGGGTCCTACCACTGCCTCTTCATACTTTCACAATTGTACGCTATTCATTTAAGCAAGTTTTATTTTATCTAAAGTCAGTTTACTTATGTTTTCTTAGTATTAAGTGAAAATGTATTTTAAAGTATATTACTTGTGTCAAAGATTTTTGGTATCCATGGATTTTTGGGCCATTCCTCTTGAGTGAATTGGAGAAACTGAGTTGGGTTTGCAGCCAGCCTTGCTCATGCATAACTTTTCAAGTCTGTAGGACTGAGATCAGGGCTTTGTGATGGCAACTCCAAAAATTGCTTTGGATCATTAACCAGTTATAAGACCAGTTTGTGCTCAAGGTTTGACTCCCTGGCTGAAGTATTGGCATGTTGCTTTAATATTTCCTCATAACATTCTCTCTTCTTGATGCCAACTGTTTTGAAAAGTGCACCAGCCTTTCCTCCTGTAGAAAATCACCTCCACTTTATATGATGTTCTTACCTTCATACTTCAAAGTTAGAATAGTGTTCTTCATTTTTCATATTCAACAGTAACCCATCCATCCATCCATCCATTTTCTGTTCACCCTTGTCCCTAATGGGGTTGGGAGTTGCTGGTGCCTTTCAACAGTAACCATTATACTAAAATATTTACAGTTTAGTTTAATGTTCCCAGACTAAGGTTTGTGTAAACCGTAGTCCAATTCTTATTTATTTTTTCCTTTGAACCAATTACTTCTTCCTCACTAAATGGCCTTCCAAAATACCAGACTGGTTTAACTTGGGTCGATGATACTCTTTTACCATTTTTCAATTAACCACGTTGATTTCTTGAACACAGAGCCCATCTCTTTCCTGAACAGTATATGACAGTTAAACATTCCTATTAATTTTATGGCTATAAATCATGGCGGTTATATATATGGACTTAAAACAATAGAAGGTTAGTCTGATTTAATTTCAGAACATGACAGAAAGTGTTATGTTTCCTTCTAGACAGGTAATGTAAACATATGCTTCCAAATGTTTATCTGTGGTCAGCTGTAGATAGCTTACTAGTAAGACAGATAGGAAGTCTGAGAAGATGTCCGTGTGTTTATGTGTGTGTTTGTTCATGCATAGTGTGAATTCCTCATGTTTGTGTTGTGGCCTGCAGGGCCATGTTCAGTCAGACCCGCTGCAGGAGAGACATGTCAAGATCAATACACTCTGACCTCCTCTCATTTCACCTCCTCCTTTGCTCTTACTCCCTTTCTTCTCATCCTCCCATCTGTCCCTTCAGTATCTTCTTCTACTTTATTCCCCCCACTTATCCTCTGCTCCACTTTCAGCTTCATCCCCGTCAGACCACCTTTTTCTGCTCAATTATCTATCCTTTTGCTGCCTCGCTCTCTCCTGCTTCTCTGTGACACGTCATGTTTAATTAAGGAAGATCACTGTTCTTCATGAGGCCAGCATCAGTCAGTTGTCAGTGATAAAAGTGTGTTGGGGGGTTCGCGTGGGTGTGTGTGTGTTGTTTGAGGACAAGTGAAGCTCTAAAAGCAATCAAAGTTATTCCATAAAGACCTTAATTCACCGTGGAAGAGATGATTGGATTTTAGTGTGTCAACTTTAAAATTATAATCAGATATGAGTCAGCAATAAATTATAAACGCAGTATATTTAAAGAATCATTAAGACGATAGAATCGCATCATGCTATCTCTGCAGTTTGGGCAAAGAGATGTGCGTCTGTGTGTTTGTGAATAAACCCAACACTCTGCTCTTGTTTCAGCTTGCAGGCATTACTTGAAGCAATTTATAAATAGCAGCAGTTTTCTATTCTTATCCCACTTGCCGGCATCTCTTTGATGTTTTGCCCAAGATGACTAAAGAGAAATAATCCTTTCAGTGACTGTTGCTCGCAAAACAACAGGAAGCAGCAAGAGATCAGACGGCACCGTATAATTAAGGAAGGGTCTTGTCAACAGAAGCACCAGTGGGCACAAAACTTAGAAGGCTGATAAGAGATAATATGGGTTATACATATATTGTAGCTGGGAGAGAGTGACACTGAAAATCAACACCATGAAGGAAAGGAAGAGGAAATGTGAT
>CAEGAG010055305.1:0-37433 GCA_903067065.1 Brachyrhaphis terrabensis
CTTTCAGATGCACCCCTGCTCCAACACACCTGAATTAAATGAATGGCTCGTTACCAGGCCTGTTCAGAGCTGATCCCCGTCTCTTGGAGTAAGGCTGCATCTAAAAGTTGCAGGACGGTAGCTCTCGAGGACTGAACTTGAGCACCCCTGATCTAGAGTCTGTTCACAGCTTCAGTTATTACAGCTGGATACCAGCCTGCAATCTGGGTGAAGTGATAGAGTCAGACCTGAAGCTTCAGAGCCACATAAAGACAGTTACATAGTCAGCCTTCTGTCACCTGGAGAACAGTTTTAGAGCTTGCTGGGAGTGATGTCCCAGCAAGCTCTAGAAAAACGTATCCATGCGTTCAGTTGTATTGATTACTGCAACAGTGTCTCCTGAAAAAATCAATTGGACAGCTCCAGATGATCCAGAACGCTTATGATTGCATTCTCACCAAAACTAGGAAGACACAGCACATCATCCCACTTCTAAAGTCCTTACACTGGTTCTCAGATAATACTTATTATTGTATCAACCTTCCAGACCACTGAGATTTTCTTTTTTTTGATCTACTATGCATCCCCAGAACAGAATCATACATGGAGAAACAGCATTCAGTTTTTATGCTCCTTTAATCTGGAACAAACTTCTAGAAAACTGCAAAACTGCTGAAACACTGAGTTCCTTTAAATCAAGGCTAAAAACCCACCTGTTTAGAGTTACCATTGATTAATAACTGGAAAATGTATATATTTGATTATGATTATTCTTGAGTATTTAGGTGATGGCATTTGACAAAATGTAATATTTATGCATATTTCATAACGGATTACTCTGTTTTGTGTTTTTATCATTTGAAGAACTTTGAACTGCTCTGTCGCTGAAATGTGCTTCACAAATAAACTTGACTTGAATTCCAAAAACTGGACTTATGTTATAAAGATGGATTCTGAAACAGAATAAGAAGTACTATATTAACCCCAACGACATTACATAACTGGAATCTCATTAAAGCTAAGAAAATTAACAGTCACAAAAAAATTTGAGGATTTAAAAAAATTAAACAAAAGGGATATATTTAAATTATATTTTACGACAACCTGTTAATGTAGAAAAATTTAAGTGTTCTATTATATTCTGATAGGTGGGTGTCAGAATACTCACCTGGATCCTGAACACAACACTCCTTTCCTCCTGATAAATATATTAGATAAAGAAAAGCTGTTAAGTTTTGTTTTGAAACCGCATCATGCTACTGCTACATTTGCAAATAAGTCCATGATCCTGATATATTTAAAAATTATTATATTATTCTTTTATACCAGATAGTTTATTATGACAGACGAACACTTTAGTAAAAATGTTGATATATATGTGGTGTTGATCTGCACCATCTATGGCCGCATCAGCACCAAACTCACTTCTTATGTGACACATTTGCGTAATGTTCACATTTTAAAACTCCTGCTCAATTTGAGAATTACAAGCTCACCTGATGAAGAGGGTTGAGCGGGTTGATATGAGAGAAAACGGAAACCAGCTTCTAAAAGCCGTTATGCGGTTTCAGCACCGGATCTGTTTTCAAGCAGGCGACATGGTGGCTCCACTCTGTGCTGCTCCATGAATCAGTGGTTCCTGGGTTCGACAGCTTCAGGTTACCGGAACCAAAAGCTGGATCGTGTTGTGTGCTATAGGAAGGATAAAGAGCTAAGATAAGCTTCCGTCTGTGTCGCCGCACGGCACCGTCATCATGTGTGGTTAAAGCAGCGGCAGGTCGGGAACACTATGACCCGCAGTGAGCGACGCAGAGTGGGGAGAGAAACAGCGGTCAGTCTGCTGACCGCAGGGGTCCTGCACCTCCACCATTTATTAGCAAATCAACCAATATTGTATAATTATTGCTTGTGGTCCTGTTTTCGGCCTCCACACAATACTCCTTTCTTCCTGACAAGCAGTCAGCATCCAATCACAGCGTTGGAACCGCGGCGGGATTAGGTATAAAAAGGACTGGATCATTGTGGAGCGGAGTGTGTTCGGGGCCGGAGGACAGAGGACAGAGGGCCCTGTCCGACTCTAACGCAAATCTACGTAGGGGGAAGGGTCTTTAGGACCCCCAGTCATCGGAAGGTTCTTCTTCTCCTTCTTTCTTTGGTGGTTGGCAAAAAAAAAAAAAAGAAAAGAAAAAAACGTAAAGTAGCATTCTTCCTTTTCTTTTCGGCTTTTTCCCTTTAGGGGTCACCACAGCAATCATCCATCTCCATGTAACCCTGTCTTCCGCATCATCTTCTCTCACACCAACTATCTTCATGTCCTCTTTCACTCCATCCATAAATCTCCTCTTTGGTCCTCCTCTAGGTCTCTTTCCTGGCAGGAAATCCTCAGCATCCTTCCACCGATGTATTCAGTGTCTCTCCTCTGACATGAACTGTTCCTCTGATGCAGGAGTCGCCAACCTTTTTGAGACTGGGAGCTACTTCACGGGTATAGAGTAACACGAAGGGCTACTTGTTTGATACAAACATACATTTTCTTGGCTCAGCCTTTATAACAATAGTATATATACAGGTATATATATGATTACATGCTGCCTGGTCATATTAATATTAGGGACTACTGGCAATAATTATCACTAATAATTTACCATGGCAGCTATGGTTAATTGCTATTATGTGGTCAGAAGTTCTTTGTTCAGAGTTTTAAGTTTGATCCCCTTTTGGAGCTTTTCTTTGTGATTCTAACTTGCCCACAAATGACTGACAGTATGGATTGTTGCAGCAGCAGCTGTGCAGCTGTACGAACTGAGCTTTTCCTTTAAATATAAAAAAAGAAAATAAAAGTTATTGTATTTTTTATTATCCAACCCTCTTTGCTATTAACAAAATTGTGGAGAGAAAAAAAAGATCTTTTGTGCCAAAACATCTTGTACATAGCGCACATCAATGCGAGTCTGTGGGGGTCAAAGGGCACGCCAAAGCCTAAATCTTATTGGTCAGTTTGCTTTTTGTGTGAGCTAAAAATGAATGAGTGGAGTTTGAACTTCCCGTTGTTTTTTACAGTGTGCGCGGTTCTGGCGGGTCGCCGGTCTATTAGCTTTTTTTGTGGTTTCGCGAACCTAAAAGCTGACGGGTCACCTGATGGCTGACACCAGCAATGTTGAAATAAAAACTGTCCGACAGATCGGAAGGTTCGCACAAAACTATCACTGCACCTGACCTGCAAGAGCACAAACACCTCTCCAACGCGCATCATGTGCGCGTCGCACAAAACCAGCACAAACATAAACCACTAAAGCAGCGCACCTTTTTTTCTTTTTACACAAACGATTCTAAATAATAAAGACATGGAAGCGAAGCCTGCCCGTGTGATTTACGGAAAGAGGAAGATGTTGATTCCCAGGTTCAGGTGGTGTCAGACGTCCAAAGGAGGAGAAGGTGAAGCAACAATGTTTACTTAGTTTTTACTCTTTTGGGGAACGTTTCGACTGTTTAACGCACAGTCTTAGCGCGACGCTCAGGAAGAGCGGCAGATGTCCGCTAACGGGTGACCCGCCAGAACCGCACAGGGTAAAAAGCTCCGCCAGGATCCAAACTGCTCTTAGGACTGCGGGACGTTCAAACTCAGCTCATTCATTTTTAGTTTACAGAAAAAGCATAACAGACGAAATTTCAAAATGTTGGAAAAACGGTTTTTTTTGTTGTTTTTTTAATGAAAATTTGTGGGGGGAAAAAACTGTCACAAGCATCCTCATTCAAAACATGTTCACTTACATTTTCACTTTATGGTACATGTTCACATTGTTTATTGACTGTATCTAATATCAAATATATTTTGAATTTAACTGAAGATATGACATAATATAATATATAATATACAATAAAATACAATTACTTAAATCTTTTTGTATAGACTACTACGTCATCAAATCAGTCTGTCAAGGGATTTTTAATGTCCAGCAGGTGTCAGTAGCCTATTCAGTGACACAGTATCGACACAGTATCAATACAGTTTTGCTATGGGTGGAAAAGCGACATGAGGCCTCATTTACCCATCACTATTCAAGACAAAAAAGGACACAAATGAAGTTTTACTTTCATGCATGTCTTTAATATATCAGTTTTTCATATTCACAACCAATACATAAAGCCTTCTCCCTATATTTACAGCTTTAAATATTTTTACACTAATATCTCATCAAAATGTCTTAGTTTTGAGCATCAATGAATTTGTTACATTTAAGTTCTCCATGCCTTCTAGCAAACTGACGGTATATTCTTTTTACAACTATTTACAGGTGAAAAAATTGCTGTAAAGGTCACACTTGAAATTAATTAAAGGTGCAAGCTAGGAGGACAGTTGGGAGTTCTTTAAGAAAAAGCACACAAGATATGGAAAAGACCGAACTGAAAGTCATGAGTGGGTCAGAATCAATCTTTGCTCCCAGAATGATGTACCCATTCATTCATTTTCTTCCACTTATCCAGAGTCGGGTCGCGAGGGTACCAGCCTAAGTAGGGAGGCCTCAGGTTTCACTTAGGCCATCTCCTCCGGGGGAATCCTAAGGTCTACCCAGACCAGCTGAGAAACATAGTCCCTCCAGCGTGTCCTGGGTCTTCCTCTGGGCCTCCTCTCGGTGGGATGTACCTGGAACACCTCATCAGGAAGGCGTCCAGAAGGCATCCTAAATAGATGCCCGAGCCACCTCAACTGCCTTGACGTGAAGGAGCAGCAGCTCTACTCTGAGTCCCTCCCGGATTGACCGGTAATTTGAAAGCTTTGCCGATAACCATTATATTTGTAAAAAAAATAAAAAATGACAGAAATTAAAACAGGTCTTGTAAAGTCATCACCATTTGCTTCCTCAGGTCTAATAGTGTGCAAGCAGCTGTAGAAAATGCAAACACTGAAGGATGATTCCAAAACCTTGGGACGAAAACAAAGGCTATACTCGGACAAAGGTCAACTAGGAACTCACAGTTTTACCTCAGTCATGATCTTAAATTGGGTCAAACACTTTACAAGGTATAGAGCAAAAAACACACACACTTCTGTTTATGAAGTGTGCAGAAGATGTGATACATCTTTCTGTTTAGACTGTTCTGATTGGTTGTTTGTATCTATCTCAATTCAGCTCAACGCAATTGTGCTTCACAGAGATTAGCTGCTCAGTGGTACAGATAGCTATCTTCACTTATTTGACTTCACTTTGACTGCAAAAGAGGGATGGTATTGAAAAGCGATAAAAAAAGCCGATGTCTTGAGTTCAATTTACCTCCACAAATAGAAATTTGTGGAGTTGATTGGTTGTAGTTGCAGTTACTTAAAGACCATATCTTCAGTCTTAGAACACTTGAACTTGTAGAAAAGCTTGGTCGGAAAAATGAGGCACGAATGCTGACTGAAGTATCTGAGGAGTAACAAAATAAAACTACATTCAGACAATAACCAACCAATATGACAGTAGTAACATAGTCTTTATATTGTAGGAAGAAACCAAAACTTGAATGAGATTCAGTAGCTTGGAGATCTAACCGACTGACACCCTACCCACTAAATTAAATATGCTCTACTGTAAACCAAGTCTGCCTGTATTTCCTGTAGTAGCAAATGACTATGTGACAAAAACTACTATTGAAAATAATCAAATTCTGGCAGCATTCACTAGAAAGTAATTACTGTTCTGGTTTTGACCAGTAATGTTATTCTGATGTGCATGGATGTACGCAAACACATTCATCCAATAACAGTTACCTGAAACATCCTGCTTCGTATTAGGAAGTAACAATAGTTTCTGAAAGTCTTCCGTCTTTTCAAGACGAGCTTCTCACCCCATCTCTAAGGGAGGGTCTGTTGAATTCTTGATTCAACAGACCATCATAAGTATGTTTTACTTATGATGGTTTAACTTGGCAACACTAACAAATATGTAAACAGTCTAAGGATACTGACACCCTGCCCTAACTGTCTACACTTTTGTCTTTCAACAAAACATCATTTGGTCCTGAATGCCACTTCAAGCTAATGCCACAGCTGGCAGGTGGTAAGGAACTTACCCTAACAGTGATGGACATTAGATGACAACCATAGATAATCAGTCCCTCGTTCATTTTGATCAAATACTTTGGGTAGGACTAGATGCTGGTGCAGGAGTTAACAAGTGAAATATTGAGACAGTGTTTTACATATTTGTTGTATGGACAAATAATCTGAAAAAAATAAGCTAATCTGCCTTAGTAGAAGGCAGATGAGCTACAGCTAGTTCTATGCTACAGCTAGTTCACCACCACAGATCCTGCCATGGATGCTCAGGATAGTTAGCATAGCCAATGACAACAAAGAGAAGAAGCTTGAGGAGGACAAGTTTTTCCTCTTCACTCACTTTCATGAAGATCACTCATGTTTCTGATACAGAGGATCTTTGGGTTTAGTGAGAGAGCTCAGTAAGTCCTTGTCCTGCAGCCACATAGCCAATCAATATTTCAGTAAGAGAGCGTATAGTGTTTTCTGTCAGACAACAGTGCCCCTGTAGGCCCACATGACATTACCAAGGTATAGACCTGCATATCAGTTCCAAAGGCTCTTGTTGTGTCAGAAGTCGATTTTCAGTACTATATCTGCTTTGAATATTATGCATAATTTACATCCACTGCTTCTACTCTTTCAAGATTTCCTAGCATAAAATATATTTAGCTTCCACCATCAACCTTTCATAATGTTATTTTATGGAGGTCATCTATACACTCTCAGTCATATCCCACAGCTGGACGATGACTGACAAATTGAAAAGCTTTTTTTTTTTCTTTTTTAAATCTAAGCAGCTCTGGATGGTCTTTATGTTGGTTAGACCCGTTAATCACTGTTCTCTCTGGGGATGCTGTTCATGTTAGGGTGATTTAAACACTGATATGTGATTTTTGAAATGGGAATAAGTTGGATTTTTTTTTTCTAGTTTCAAGTTATAGATCTCTAGTCAGAGAGTATCACATGATCCTTTTTATAAAACGTTGCTTTTTTAGCTCTGTTGCCCCATTTGCCCCTCAATTCTGTGGCTCAGACTGCTAGCTGTTCCATTTAGTATCTACACCAGTCACAGATCTGGACTCTGCTGGGTTGTTTGCAACAAAAGATAGCAGCACTGCGTAGACAATAGCATATAGCATTAATCCTATAGATGTTTTATAGTCCTGTGGTGGCTTAATGGAGTTTATTCCAATTCAGACAGAAAAACTATAAACATTTGCTGAGAGAATGAGAACCAAAGCTCAGAGGAAAGTAACAAAAAAAGAAAAGAAGTGCAAGATCTTACCTATCAGGGTAAGGTGGTTCAAGATCAAGGTTGAAAGCTTTTTGTGCTTTTTGTGCTATGTTGGACTTCACTTTTTGAAACACCATTTCTGAGTGTGTACAACTCAATATTCACAGTCCAGCTTCTGTGGATGACTAAGTGGCACTTAAATCAAGATTCATCTGCTTTTCAGATTGTAACTCATTCTTCAGGTGAGAGAAAAAAAAAAGGCCAATTGCTTAGTCGCTCTCTGCAAAGTGCAAGTACACAAGTCACAATGACTAAAACAAGCATTAAAAGAAAGACTGAACTATTCTGAGCATAAAGCTATCAAATAGCAAAAAAAAGAACTATTATAAATATGTCAAAATCTGCAGGCCTGCCTGTATAGTAGAAGGCAAACAATAAAAACAAAATTCAAGGAACCAATAATAACACCTTCAAACCTTCAACACACAATGAAATGAATGATGGAGCATTGTTTAGAGAAAATAAAAAAGAAGGTTAAAGATCTGGATTATTATGTTTAGTGAGAGGTAACACTCTCGGCCATCATTCATAAGCAACAAAAAGCTGGGTACGAAATTTAAAGAGAGTGCAACTTTTTCGGTCAGTAGAGGAAGGAAGAGATGGTGACTACCTGGGGAAACAATCTGGAAGCCCAAAGAGGCCATCAGGGTTGTGCACGGGACTTGGCATTCAGAGTGTTCATTCATTCACTCTCTACATCAACCCTCCTGCTTTTATTTTGGGATACTATTACTTGGTGTACTGTTAAGACTTCCCAAAACATTTAAATTTTTCTGCATATTTTCCCCTCTGTCAATCCTACAAACCTTCTGATTCAGAGTAAGCAGGAGTCATCTATCTAGAATGAATGAGTGGACAGTTTGAATATAGGGACAATGTGGAGGAGCTTCTGCAGTTTAGATACTTCAAAGATGTCTCATCCAGAACCGATGAATGGTTCAGTTAGTTGGAGGGCTCCAGACTGCTTTGGGAAATGCGGCTAGATAATCCCAAAGTCGGATTAAAGGTAGAAGGAAATTATCTATATAGGAACTTTAAACTTTAACCAATAGAATCTGCTGTTAGAAAAGCAGATCTGACCAGCAAGTTTACAGAGGAGTCGGAAATTCTTTCAAAAATAACAAAAACTGTAGATTTGAGTTTCTGTTCCTTATCACTGGCATAGTCCAAACATGAGGGCAAAACAGTTTTTTTCTGTTGCAGAATTAAGATCACAAAGAGTCAAAGAAACACAAGACAGCCTGCGGCACAATTCCAAGGAACTTTTCCTCTAAAATGGCTTTTCAGATGGACAGTGCTCTAAGCAAAAGGTAATGATAATATGAAAGGGAGAGAAGTGAAAAATAGTTCATGTTAACATCCTTCAAAAAAAACACTGGCTTCATTCAGGGGACTAATGGCAGACAAGAGGCCTCTTCATCTGGCGTCTCTGCTGTCCATCAAAAAGCAGTTCAGTTGCCAGAACGACAATTCCAGCTTTGCTTCCAAGAAACAAACCGATCAATGGAGTTCACTGCTTTTCATCTAAAACCAATTTTGTCCAAAAATCTTGCATCTTGTTTTTCTTCAATCCCTTATCCGTCCTTCGTTTTTGATGTGAAAGAACCTTTAGTGAATGCATCTCCTTCATGGCAGGCCAACGAAGAAAACTGCATATTCTTCAAGACCTTTTTTATTATTATTATTATTTTCCAGGAATAGATGAATCCATTGCAAGAGCGCAAGACATTTGAGAGGTGATGAGAGATGGACTATTGTGCTGGCTGTAATTACTTGAATGCAGAAAACTCCCCTAGAAAGACGACAATAGCAATGTTATTACATGCATAACCCATGACATCCTCTGATGAAGTAAGGCACAAAATAGGAAATGCATGGAGAACAGATATTAAGTTATTGAAAAAAAGAGCTATATTAAGGGTGATTTTTCTACTACAGATAGAGGGGAGGTAGAAACCTTTGGTTCATCTAAAAAGTGCTCTAGAAATTAAACAGAACCCTGATTTGTCTTTAACTGCTATCTCACTGTTTACCACATATGTTAATGTATTAGAGAATGACTTGAAGGAAGCACATTTAGTGAATAGTCAAGCCCTGGTACATCTTTGAAGTGTGTTTATTGATTTCATATGGGACTTTTTGCATAGTATGTGGGTATCAGGATTAACAGTGTAGAATAAACAATGTTGTATTACACCAGCATGCTTTAATATCAATGTCTTTAAGCTTTCTTAAATTTTTAAGGATCCACAAACAATCTGGGGATGAAGGTGATGAAAAGTGGTCAAATATTTATAAGCTGATAAATATTTTTCAACTGTGCATGAATGACGCCAGCACAGTCTTTTTTGATAATAAAAGGAGGCTGCCTTGCTGAAGTTAGAGTTCTAATTTAAAGAAAAATGTGTGTGAAGTTACCATAACCTCCAGCTTGAATGGGAGTTTTAGGTGAGGCGCAGGAGTACAGGCTGAAGTCTTCTGTCTGAAAGCCTGCTCGATTTAAGGAAGGTTCAGAGGCGCTGCGGTGGATTTTGGGTAATGAACGAGCCAGCAGTTCAATGGAAGCCAAAATCTGAGAGATGGATGGAGGAACAGCTGTCAGAATCACCATCGACTATTCATCACACTTAATATTCAGTCGATCGCATGGCAACACAGAGACATGCAGGACAAACAAAAAATCACACACACAGAGACACACACCGAGGGGCAATTTAGAGAGACCAATTAGCCCAATAATCATATTTTTGGACAGTGGGAGGGAGCTGGAGTACCTGGAGACAACCCACACATGCACAGGGAAAATATGCTAGCTCCAGGATTTCAACCACAAGCTTTGTTTCTGCAAGGCAACAGTGCTACATACTGTGCAAAATGTAAAACATGAAAAAATAAAATATTAAAGAATAGATGCTAATAATGGATGAACGTAGCACCCACCTGGGGGAACAGGGGTCGCTCCTCTCTCTTTTTCTTCAAGCAATCTGCCATCAGTCTCTTCATGGCCTTAGGACAGTTACTGCGGACCTTGCTCAGGTCTGGAGAAAGGTAACCTCGACCCACCATGAAGATAATCTCCGGGAAAGAAAGGTTAGAATAATGTTAACAAGTAAAACGTAGGGGTGCACTCACTGCAGTGATTCTAATCGATCACCAAATGTTTAAAAAACCTAACTTGCTGACTCCAATTTTAGTCGATACCAAGGATTTTTATTGTTTTACCATTTCTCAATTGCTTATTAGTGGTACAAACTTCAAACTCAGGTCTCAGATCAGGGAGTCTAATAAATAATTGATGGAGTACTCTATGCTATATATGTGTTTAAAAAAAAAAGTAACATCTAGCTGAATTAAGTACAGCTTGAGTTCAACAGTCTGACAGCTGCAGGGAAGAAACTGTTTCTCAGCCTGGTGGTTGTTGGAGTTCATTCATTTTTGTCTCTGTTCTCCACCAGGTCCGTTAACCAGTTTCAGGACCCAACCAGAGCCCCTCAGTGTAAATTACCTTGATAAATAACGTGATTTGATTTGGCTTTAAAGCCGAAAAATGATCAAATGTTACAAGCCATACATGTCATACAAATGGAACAGATACAGAGTTACATTCACCATCCAGCACTGGGCCACACTTAGCAAACCTTATGGATATAACCAAATGAGGCAAAGATTGTAGCGCGAGTTTAGCTTTTTATTCGTCTCTGCACTCTGTACCCTCCTTAAAGGATAGTCTAATCAGTTTCAGTCTGTTGGCAGTCACACATAAACATGGTTATGTAAGCTGCAGCGTGTGCGTGTAAACAGTTAAACGAGGCTAAAAGACGTGGAGGAAAAGATAGAATCTACAACATGGTCTTGCTCTGGATGCTCCTCAGCCTCCTGCCTGAGGAAAGGGGTTGAAATAGACTGTGTGAAGGATGGGTGGAGTCCTTCATGATGTAGAGCACCCTCCTCCTGCATCATGATATGTATAGGACCATGGTGGAGGGAAGGCTGTTCTCCACAGTCCTCTGTGCAGCATTAAGGCTTTCTCTGTGTATGTGTTGTGTCTTATGAAATAGACCACAGAATCCTGAGCAACCAACAATTAAATTGATTTGGCCTGACCCAGACTGAATTTTGGGTCAGGCTACAGATCTAAATTCTAACAAAAAATATGTCTTTTAATGAGTAATTTGATAAAGCATTTGAATACTAAGCAATGTGTACTGCTCCATTTGTAATTTGCTAAAACAGAGGGACTGTAGGCTTAAAAAGAAGAGTCACCCTGTTCTAAATAAAATTAATTTGTGTCCAAAAGGTATTGTGTCAAATATAATTTGTTAACTAGTTGGTATTAGTATCGGCGAGTACCTAAACTGAAGTACTCTTACTTGGTCAGGAAAAAACTGGTATCGTGATGCCCCTAGATGATGATGCATATTCTCTGGAAGCTTTACCTGGTCTCTGTTGTTAATGTTGGAATAGGGCAGAGCTCCTGACATGAGCTCATAGAGCACAATCCCGAAAGCATACACATCTGACTGGAAGCTGTAGGGATTCTTGTCCTGCAACCTGATCACCTCTGGAGCCTGATAACACCCACAAACACACACAACATTTCATTCACTTTATTAGAGACTAGGATTGAATTGAATGATAATTGTAAGACACTGACCATCCAAAGTATTGAACCAGACAGTTGCTCGAACTGGTGGGAGCCGCTCCAGCGAGATTTGACTGTGGCTAGACCAAAGTCACCAATCTTCACAGTCAGATCCTCATGCAGGAAAATATCTTGGAGGACATTAGGTCAAAGAATCCCTTGTACTGCAACGCTTTAAAGCTTACATTCTTTCACTGTCTTTCTGTCTGAACACATCCACGTTAAAGCGGATGGAAACAAGGATACTGTTGCTCTTCAGGTCTCTGTGAATAATGGACTTGGCATGTAGGTAACTGAGGATAGAAAAAAAAGTAATAATACTGCTAAAGAAATGTGACAGTTTTTGTCTATGTTTGGGCGTTACTTACTCCATGCCCTGAGCAGTCTGCCGGGCGATGTCGATCAGCTTGATCATCTCAAATTTGGTTTCAATGATGTGCAGATGGTGGTACAGACTTGAGCCTTCACACCACTGGGTCACAATGGCCAGCTGGGGCTTGGTTGTGTAACCCATGAACAGCAGGATATTCACGTGACGCGTTTTTCTGATGGAAACCATACACTGTAATTAATCTACAAATCAATTGCAGCTGTAGACAGAACTAAAGACATTAATAAAAATGCTGTTTCTGTCAGTTACAAAGTAATTAGCTAGCTTTTTAAATAATTGTTTACTTCTACTTTCCTCTAGGGACTCTGCCATAAATGACCTCATCATAGGTGAAGTAAGTGACCCTGCTTGGTTTCCTTAGATAAACTTTTTTACCCATCTGAGGTAAAAAAAAAAGTTTGACAGAGTGTCTAACAACAAGGATCAAATCTGAATGGATGTAGATGGCTAGGAATCTGTCCGTAGATTAGAATTGACTTTTTTTGTGATAACATATAGAAAGGTTAAGGCCTAACCATCTGAAAATTATTACCATTACTCTGACACAAAGCTAAACACTCTCACTTTTCTTCCAAAACTATACTTCCACTATAACCCCTGTGTTGATAATGGAGCCATTATATTTGTGCCAGTGCAGTGAGACAGATGTGAGCGCATATATCTAAGTGAACCAATAATTAAAAATTCTAATTCAAATTCCCCAAGGGATTAATAAAGTATCCATTTAGCCTTTAAAACATATGTACTTAAACTTTAGATTTTCTCTTATTTCATTGTGCGTGTATGATTGTTTGTCCTGTTTGTTTCTGTGTTGTCCTGTGATGGACTGGTGACCTGTCCAGGGTGACACCGATCCTCACCCGCTAACCGCTAACTTTCGCTATGTCCAAACAAGAGATAATTTATGAAAAAAATAAAAATAAATCGATCTCCTCTCCCTCCTCCTGTGTTCTGCAGAATTACTCCGCTCAGTCAGAAACAATCAATCAGAACCAGCATTAATCAGCTAGCTCTGCTCTTAGAAAGTTTTTTTTTTCTTAGAAAGTTTTGATTCAGAGAACCTTACTGTTAAATGTTGTTTAACTGGTTGCAGGTTTTTCAACTATTCTTTGACTGAGTAGCTGCTCCATTGTGCCTGCAAGTATTTTGCATGTTTAAGTCAATTAGGTGAATTTATTACCAGATAATTTTTTAATTTTACCAGATCACAGTATCATTTATAACTAACGCGAAAAATAAACAATCAATACAGGCGATCGGCAAAGCTTGGTGATCGGCAGAGATCG
This sequence comes from Brachyrhaphis terrabensis, assembly GCA_903067065.1. Lineage (NCBI taxonomy): Eukaryota > Metazoa > Chordata > Actinopteri > Cyprinodontiformes > Poeciliidae > Brachyrhaphis > Brachyrhaphis terrabensis. Next base: position 13,615 of record CAEGAG010055305.1, read on the forward strand.
GCCTCATGGGTGATCTGTATCGGAATCGGCAGCGAAAAACCTGATCGGAGAATCTCTACTATGAGCAAATCAAGATTACAATCTTTAAAAAGCCTGACTTGTCAATTCCAAATTTGGTTGATACTGGTTGTTTATTGTCTAAACAGTCGCTAAAGCTGACAACAGTGAGCTGACTTTTATCAACTTTTATAACGTGATCTGGTGGGTGGGTCTGTTAGTCAGCTGTCTCTCATGGAGGAGCAAAAAAAGGGATTTTCAGACTTGTGTGGAAGTAGATAAGATCTGTGGATAAGATTGGCTTCTCATGTAAACATCAGCCAATCACATATCTACGGTGGCCCTGAGGTGCAAATCACTTCAACAAATTTAAAAGCACAACAACATTAACAAAGCACTACAACATTAACAAAACGGAAAAGGTATGTCCCAGTTAGAGACCTGAGAAATCGCTGATTGGACATTAGGCAAGAATACGTATACGCTGAGTCCTACTCACGTCACCGTCATCTTGAAAGTGGCAGTGGAGAGAACGTGCTGCGTGGACTAGTTTCAACCGTTTTACAGTACAAAGTGGGCTCACTGCCTTTAGCTTTCACAGGTAAGAATTAAAGATAATAATAACGTAAATTTACGAGCAGAAGTTCTTGACTTTGTGGCCAGTACTGTGCATTTCCGTGGTGAAACAAACTTCTAAACAACCAAGAAATAGTTCCTTTGTAACTAAATTGGTCCAGTTAACTACTCTGATTATTTTCTTAGCTAACCTTTTTTTTATACAGTGTTGTTTTTCTAAAGAGGGAGAGGCAATGAGAAACCTGTAACGGGCACTTTTGCCGTTTGTTTATTGTTGCCATGGTTACCTAGAAGTTTGCAAGACAAGTTGCTGTTTGTCTGTGGTCAAACACGGTTACTTTAAGGTACGTCAGTTTTTTTTTTCCCCACCAGGGGGTTTTTGTGGGCTGTAGTGTCCCTTTTTTGACAGTAGGCTGACCTGGTTGACAGGAATGGGGTAAGGAGAGGGGGGGAGACATGCGGCAAATGCCGTCGGGTCCGGGAGTCGAACCCGCGACGGCCGCATCGAGGACTCAAGGCCTCCAAATGTGGGTCGCGCTATCCCCTACGCCACCACAGCACGCCCTTAAGGTACGTTGTTTCTTATAATTTATGTACACTAAAATAATTTGTTTGATATAACAGCGAACCTGAAGTGGACTGAAAGTACATTAATCCAGAGAGCAGCGCGGAAACAGGGGGATTTGGTCAGGACAGGTCCAGACTTCTGTTTACCAGCTCATCTCTACAATGTCTGTGTTTAGATGCTAAGTCAAGCCAATGTGTTTTTTTTTCCTGAATGTGAATGAATCAGGGATGTATTTTCTATTCCACTGTTAGATCATTTTTATCACGCGCTTTAACCTGTGGCTAGCCAGATGTCACAGAAGGCCCAGTCACCGAACTGCTCGCAGTTTCACCATCAGACTGAACCCCTGCCTGTGCTCTGTGTTGCCAGTATAATAGAAATAAATTTGTATTCCCAAATACAAATTTATTTAATGTACTGTCCACTTTTTTTCTTTCACTTTTTGTGTATTTTAAGTGAAATATCTCAGTTTGAAGTATTAGAGTGTTATGACAGTTTATGTAAAGAAATTAAAAATAATTTAGTCTATTATATTTTGTTCACACTGCTGTCTATAATACAGTTGACCTATTACACTGTAATAAATATTTTTTAAAGTAAAAATATGTACCGTAGTTAAAGTTCGACAACTATTATCAAAGTTTGTCTACAATAAAATGCCTAACAATTTAAATGAAGTTATGTTTCTTTATTCGTATCTTGACCTAGAAAATGGACATTGAATTATGGAATTGTGTTAATATGTTCATGAATACATCACTGTAAAGTTGTGTATGTGTGTTCATCAATAAAAACAATTTCTCAGAATCAGCTGTATCAAATGTAATTATTGTGCCCCAAAATAATTAAATAATCACATCAAAAAGTTTGAAACATTGACCTTAGTCTTTTTTTTAAATTATTATTATTCCTGTATATCATAGTGTGTGAGAGATTGTGTCAGTGACATTCATTAATTTAAAATACTTTGCAGAACGGCACTTTATGAAGCTCGGCCCATTTATTTGTATTAGCTTGCTGGCAGATAAGCCACTTTCAATTTGGCGAACGCTATAAAGTATTGCAACAACGGGCCGACCAGCTCGAGCGATAACTTCCAATTCAAAAGCACTGTCGTCCAATCAGCAATCTCTCAGGACTCTAATTGGGACATACCTTTTCCGTTTTGTTAATGTTGTTGTGTTTTTGTAATTTGTAATTGTGCTCCGTTAATGTTGTTGTGTTTTTGTAATTTGTAATTGTGCTCCGTTAATGTTGTTGTGTTTTTGTAATTTGTAATTGTGCTATGTTAATGTTGAAGTGGTTTGCACCTCAGGGCCACCGTACATATCATCCAAAATTAAGGAAATCAGGGTGGATTTACCAGTGGACCCCCAAAATAGGAAAGTCAGAGTGTTTCAGTGGGATTTTCCACATTGAAGACAATGAACAGATTAACTGGTGTGGTTATACAGAAAACAGTGCAAACCATTTTCTATTTAAGATTAACTGTTGATTTTGCATCTGAATGGGATGACAGGTGAAGACAACCTGTCACCAAATATTAATCAAATAATATTTGATTAATGATGAGAAGCAGAAGTCACCTGAGGACGCCCACTTCATTCTTGAAGGCCTGAAGCTGCTGTGGAGTGGGAGCAGTGACATTCAGCATTTTCACAGCCACATCACCTGGGAGTAAAGGGAAGAGACATCCATCAAAACTAAAGACACTAGTTGCTGTTTAATAAATCAGAAATATAGGTCAATGCAGTTGGACCATAGTACAATTATGTAAAAGGAATATGAAATGAACGTAAAAACCTAGGTTTTATTATTTATTTATATTTCACTAAAAATGTCATGTTGAAAATTATTTGTACACTCTAGAAATCAATGGAAAAATCAATTTTCTAATTCCTTATCAGCTTTTTCAATGATTCCTATGGTAATTTGTTTATTTATCTTTGGTAATGTGTGCCAAGTCTTTGAGTTTGGAAGGACTCCTTACCATCACCCTAATCTTTGGCTCCATCCAAAGATTCTCTACTAGATTCATGCTTGCACTCTAGCAGAATAAGTAAACAAGTTATGGAATTATTTTCATTAATACAGAGGTTGGACTGGGTGGTGTTTTGTTTGGTGTTTCTTTGCTACAAAAACTAAAGTGTCTATGCTAGAGTAGAGAACAGTTCCATACAGACCATAACCCAACCTTTCTACTTTGACAGAGCAAAATATTGTCTACTCTGATATTCACTAATGGCTACAGGTTTGTTCTAGTTTGTCAAGTGAGGTTTAAGAATCAAACTACAGCCAAAATCTTACCATGCCATTTTCCTTTAAAGACAGTTCCAAAGGATCCAGAGCCTATCCTCTGACCCAGGGTGATCTGACCTTCTGGAATCTCCCAGTCATCACTGGAGTCTCTTCTGCCCAATGTTTTCTGTTCCACAGGACATGGGGTTGACAAACAGCACACATTACCCTGTTGTGCAACACTTAGATCTCCAATTGGGTCTCACCATTTTATTGCGATCTTCAGATGACGACGAAGACTTGCGTTCCCTTTGTTGGCATGGTGATTTCTGTGGTGCTTTGACATTGGTCAGTGAGCCAGGAAGAGATGCTGGAGGTGTGGCAGACAGCCCAGTGGTAGAACCTGGAGGAGAACAAGGAAAATGTAAAAAGGGTTGGAAAAAGGAATCAAATCTTCAGCATTCTGCATGAAAGACTGGACAGAGCTCTGCGTTCAAAGCTTGAGATTTTCAGTCAGATTTCTAAAATTATGCTTAAAAACTTTTTCTTAATTCATTGTTATAATCCTTCTATTTGTCGATAATCAAAACCAACACAGATGTAGAACTTTATTCAATTGAAGGTTTACACAACAACCAAGTTCTTTAGAATTTATCCAGAAAAATTTATTTACTGGAAGCTAACTGCGCTAAACATTTTTCAAAGTTAGCAGAAGCACTAAAGAAAATATTTGATCCACCACTGTAAATACAGTGGAGTACAGTGAATAATTTAATCACAGATAATAGTGTGCATGACATGAAGAAATTGCTTCTGATTACACACCCTCACAGATTTGTGATTCTTACCTGTATCTGACCTCTGCAAGCCCTGATCACGAATAAGATCCTGAGAAAAGAAAGAGAACTGTAAAAATGTGAAAAGGAGCAGAATATCTGCTACTGACAGGGGACAAAGTGACCGTCAAACAATGGACAATTATCGGAGCACTTTTTATGTCACATCCCACTAAGTGTATGCATAACAGGTTTGTTGTGTTAATGTCAAGAACAAACCAGTTTGCCCACCTAAACAGCCTTCCGTTTGCACAAAAAAATGATAGTAAAATTTGATGAAATATCTTTTTTAACAAAAAAGATATTTCATTTTTGATGAAATATCAAAAATGAATACAGTATAATACAGCATACTGTATTATACTCAACATGTTTGTTGAGTATAATACAGTAGAGATGTGAGAATTACATGAAGCACAGAGTGCAAATGTTGGATGTGTTGAAGACTGAAAACACAATGTTAATATAAGAGTAACTTATTTGTATCCAACCAGCAGTGAGTCAGAGTAAACCAATAAAATGACTATATATAAAATATATAGTGTGTATATATGTATAATATGCATAATAATTATACATACATATATATAATAGAAACTGTTTCTCTAAAAACCAACATATCTTAGTATCTCTTTTTTTTTTTTCCACCAGGGGGCTTTTTGTGGCTCTAGTGTCCCTTATTCGACAGTAGGCTGACAGGAAGGGGGTAAGGAGAGGGGGGGAAGACATGGGGCAAATATCGTCGGGTCCGGGAGTCGAACCTGCGACGGCCGCATCGAGGACTCAAGGCCTCCAAATGTGGGTCGCGCTATCACATCTTAGTATCTTTTAAATAAGAAAGGCCGTAACACTAAAACTTGAGATTTTTTGACGTTGCCTAGAAGAAGCAGGATGATGAGAGTCATATCTTTATGATTTTATGCATCTTTAACAAGTTGCAATCTTTCAAAGGAGCATAGTTTTATCTCGTTAAATAAAAAAATTCTCATTATGACATAAAACTTATGTTGTTAAAATAAGAGACTTGTTTTTACGAGTTATATCTTGTTATAACAATAAAGTTCCTCTTTTTAACCAGTTTCTTTTTATTAAAATATGGAAGTTTATCATTATAACGAGTTTAACATGTTTTGTCTCTCCTAACAAACTTTCTTGTTTTAACGTGTTTTTTATGTCGTTAAAACGTGAGTGTTCTATTGTTACAACAATAAACTATATTATTTTCATTAGTTTTGGATCTTGTTGAAACATAAAGGTTTTTCATTACAGCACCTTGTTATAATGAGATATTATAACAAAATATACTGCTTCTGATTTTATTTCCAAGCTCTAGCAGTTAAACTCTTTTGTACTTTATGGTAGGATGTTTTCTGAATTTATTCAAAGTCCTTTGTTGTCCTAAAGAACATGCAATGCTCGAGTCTAGTCTAAAGGCTTGTTGTTTGTTTAAATCACGTGTTGCTCAATATTGCAGTACATTGGCAATAAAAAGGGAAAAATGTGAGGTCAAAAAACAATATGAAAGCAAATATTGTCCAAAAACAAGAACAAAAAAACATAATCATAAAAAAACAACCAACCAGTCAACTTGGAAGGATTTTATTGCAGACACACAATCCAAAGCTCCAACCTGCCAGTAACTAAAATATGGTTTATTTTGTAATCTGTCAGTGATATTTCTTTGAGGCTTTTCAAATATTTACTAAAGGGTAAGGAGCTCAAAGTTAAAAAGGGGCACATTAAACAAAATCTTAAAACACCCTAAATCAACATAGCAACAACACATATTAATTAAGAATCTAATATTTAATCAGATCATGCTGTATCGTTGTCATCATGTGGGGACAATGCAAAGCAAATTTTGTATATGTTTTCACCAGCAGGTATAAAGTTGCTTTTACTGCAGCTGACAGAGCTGGAGGGCTGTGTTGATCTGAAACTATAGTTGTTAAAGAGATCATAGGAGAGAAGGTCGCTGGTTATGAAGTAAGTTATAAACCTTAGTAATATCTGACTATTTAACTTCCATAGAAACCTGGCTGCAGACTACTTTAAAAATGGAAAAAGTTCAGTTAACCTCTCTAAGTTAAATTTTTTTTTGTTCTCACTTCAGAAAACTCTGGATTTGTAAGGTTGAGAAATAAATTATTTGTCATTAGATTTTGATATTCAACAGGATCTTGAGAAATATCCATGTATACCGTATAAGTTTAGTCAATTACTGTATACGTCTCCCTAAAGAAATTCTGGCAAAGGTCTAGTGAAAGTCTAGGGCCCTAAAAATGCTTGAATTGTAACAAAGATGTAAATCTTTACCATTTGTTTAGTGAGAATGACAATGCTATAAAATTTCATTTAATGGTTTCAGCAAAGACAAATTAAGATATTAAATTATACATTTGGGATTTAATTAGGAAGTTTACTTTGTAAAAGTGCAAAAAATGATCTTGATAGTTTGATTGTTGAGTTAGCATGGCTTCAATCTTATGCTGTCATCTTTTGTGTTTGAGCTAGGTTTGTTCACAAATACATCACAGTAACAGCCAATAATCAGAGATTGATTTTAAACTTGGTCAATTTTAAAATCAACTAGTACAACTAGCAGTACTGCTTCACTGAAGCTAGTTGTAAGCTACTTGTACTGATGTTCTTAGTGAGAAGGGGTGGCTAAATCAGATTCTGAATAAGGTCACATATTGCCTTGGGCCGGCACTGCATGAACAGCCAGAGTCGCTCCGCTGCAAGTCTCTGCTGGATGCAAGAAACCAACAGCGAGATTTTATTAATGAGGCAGTAGCAGGGACAGACCTTCAGGTTTTGAGGTGCGTTGCAGTGACAGTTGCAGTACAGTTTCTTTATATCAGGATATTTGATTCTGTCCCACGGCAATGGGACTGACTCAAGTTGCCTGTAGAGAAACCAAGCATTTAGCCCAGCACTGGGGCAGCCTGATAAAATTTAAGTCAGAAGTTTCTCTACAGCCAAACCATTTCTATGTTTGGGGATGAGGAGATTTTTTGTTGTTGTTGTTGCTATTATGAGAACAATTACAAAAATAAATAAAAATGTTCTTTCTAACTTCAAGATCAGACCTATATTTTTATTCATAAACAAGTGTATGTTGAAAAAAAATATAGTGACCTGTCCAGGGTGACCCTGCCTCTCGCCCAGAACGTTAGCTGGAGATAGGCGCCAGCACCCCTGACCCCACTAGGGACAAGGGTGTAACGAAAATGGATGGATGGACGGATGGACGGATAATCTGATAGTTAGAGGGTGGAGTTTTGCACCCTTCCTCCTGGGCTTGGTGTGTTACCAACATGGAGGCAGAGGCACTGAGAATTTGTTCAGTTATTTTTAGACCAAGGGCAGCCAGGCTGATTTATTATTGCTAAATTGCTTTTGTTAGCTAAATACTATTGTTGAGGCCTGTTTGTGCCCCTCCAGATAAATACATAAAATAACAAATAAAAATTTTTTAAATAAAAAACTCAAAAAAGGAAACTTGGGACATCAAGGATAATAGGGGTAGAGGCTCAAGCTTCCTCTGCTCCCTTGACCTCTGCACGTGCCTGCTAAACAGTACTCATTACCTTGTGAAAGTTGGACATAGTTTATCATATTCAGCTTGTCCATCATACTCACATCAATATTGACAGGCTCAATGGTGTTAATATGGACGTTGGGGGCGGAGGACGAACGATCTCTCTGGCCAAACTGGTTGCGGTGGTCTTCCTCACTGGTCCGAAAACTATTTGGAATGGGGATGGACTTGGACGGGGACACTGTAGTGTGGTATATAGAGCTGAAGAAATGATGATGAGGAAAAAGGTCAGCAGACTGACTACATCTGAAATTCTGACATTGCTCAAAAGTAAAGGCTGCTCTCATCAGGCAGGATATGATCACTGAAACAGCACTTGTGGATTAAATACAGGTTGTTGCTGCCTTCCTATACCCAACAAAGCTGTTTGGAGGAAATTCCACAATTATATTTAGCAGATTGCAATAGAATATAATGAAACTGTAATATTCCTATGTTTACACTGTAAATTACAGACTGTATGGGATCTACAGGTAGCAATGTCTGGATGGGACAAACATTCAGTGTCTCAATTATGATTGGATTGATTTTGGGAGCACTTCTAAATAGCAGTGTGAACTGAAGAAGTGCATACCCGGTGGAGTCCGATGGGGGGAGAGACGGACAGAGCTCAGACACGGGAGTGGTTCCCTCTGAGGAGACCTCTTCCTGGCTGAATGGATGATGCTCGAAGAACTTTGATACAAGCAGCAAGCTGCACAACACAAAAATAAAGACAAAATCATTTCTAAAGTTGGTTTAGACAATCTGAAGGTAAGTGAACTTAAAAGCGGAGCCATAATGTCGTTCAGATTGACATTTACCATTTACTTAGAATTAGCAGGAAACGGGGAACATGTAGACTCACACACGGTTTGTAAATATAAGACCAAAACACCACCATGTGGTCAACATGATGGAAGTTTTACAATGTTAACTCAAACACTGGGGTTAATACTGTGTCCTAAAACACAGATGTTTATGTGTAAAAAGATAACCATGAGAAAAATATATTCATTATTAAATCCATTTACAGACCAGGTAAAAAGAAAGTACACCCTCTTTAGGTTTTGTGCATTAAGACATAAAATTAATAAGGTTTTTACCATGTTCTAAAATTACATGTACAGTGGCATGAAAAAGTATTTGTCCCTTTCTGATTTCCTAAACTTCTACATGTTTGTCACACTTTAGTGTTTCAGAATATCAAAATACTTCAAATATTAGTTAGACAACACAAATAAACACATATTGCAGTTTCAAACGAACGTTTTGAAAAAAAATATTCAAAACCCAGACACCGGACACTAGCAATATTAAAGTAATTTATTTAAGGTAAGATCATCATTAGCTCTCAATGAGATATGTCGAGATGGATGGAATAAAGGCAGCGGAATAAGGTTTTCCTAAAATGCAAGTTTTTATTGAAAAAAAAAAAATAATTAATGTGAAGAACAAATAAAATAATTTCTTTCTAGTTTGATCACAATTAAAGGGAAAAATGAGGATGTAGCTGCATTTATCAAGGCAGGCGATAAACTAAGCCTTCAAAAATTAAAAATGCGGGTGGAACAGGAGGCAGTGTGAGATACAGAGATGCTGTGCTAAAAGTAAAACCTCTGACAACTGTAGACGCTGCAAATCTTTGTGTGGGAATTGCACCGAGCGAAAAGGGGTGATCTGTGCTGGCTGCGAGTTGTAAATTATTATATTAGCCTAATTATAAACTGTTGCATTTCGATTTAAACTGAAATCGACATGCGCATTGCAGTGGCTGCTGACGCAACTTGGCGTCGACTGATAGTCCCTTTATTGGTTAGAAAATGTTTTTGCACTAAGCGAGAACAATAAGTCTACCAGAGCCAACTAATATTAGTGAGAAGTAGGAATGTGCAAAATGGCATAACATTTATATCACGATATCTATTTTGATGGGTGGCGGTAACAATATATATTATAATATGTTTTTAATATAAAAACATATAACAACAGAAATGAAAAAAAAAAAATCACATACTAATAGAGTGAAATGTATATATGAATGTGTTAAAACTTTTACTTTGGCTAGCTTTCATGGATGTTATTTGCATTTAATGTTTGTAATAGCGTTATTGTTTTATGGTGTTACCTGTCATTGCCAGGTCTTCCTTAAAAAATCTAATGTTAAGGGAGACTTGGCAATGAAAATACATGAAAAATATATCTACATATAATCACTAACTTTAATGTATGCCTGTGTCGAATCCTACATTTTCTTCTGAATGTTGTGACTGGAACTTCTAGTCAACTGAATTCAAGTCAATGTTTCGTTTAAGGTTGTAAAACAAATTGCTTGTATTTCCTTCCTTTGCAGGAGCTGTGGTTTCGGAAAGTCAGACAGATACTCCCCTCTTTCTGAGCGTGGCATTTTCCATGCTCCTCCTGAGCATCGTGCCAAGACCGCGGGAGGGTTGGGAAAATTAGTCCATTGGACTCTGCGAGGTTTCCCCACTGTCTAACCATGGCATCTGCCGCACTTGAGCGTTGCGCTAAGAAAGACTACTGGTGTTTTGGCACCAGCCTTTTTAACAAGCTCTCGTGCTCTCTGCCACGCTGCTTCCCGTTTGCCCAGTTTTGATGCCAGTCAATTATGTCGTCAACGAGCATTACCGTGGTTAGCCAATAGAGTGCAGATCTCTTTCATAGGCCAAATTTCTATAATTTCTACTGTATACTGTATATATTGCGCATTCCTAGTGAGAAGTGTGTCAGGAATGATTAAAACACAAGTGTCATGATCTGATTAAGTAGAGAGAAAAAGTTCCAAGCTGGACAGCTGGATGAAGCCCTCATGTCCAGAACTTACTCTAGCTGGTCATAGTTGACACACATGAGAGGAACCTCTGTGCTGCAGCGCTGATGGAACTTGTAGCCACAGGTCTGACAGCGAAAACCCTGGAACAGCAGCTTTCTACAGAAATCACAGAAGGCCAATGTGAAGAAGGTCTTCCTCACCTGCCAAACACACATAAATACACAATCAGGAGCATGTGGGCCTGAGCAACAAAGAAGATAGGTTCCTGTCTCCACAGGGGCTAACAGTGCAGTGTCTTTTAAACCAGGTGGCAGCTCAGCAGCAACAGTACCAGTTTTCAAACAGCAGTACACAGACTCCGTTAGGGACACTTGATGGACTGGTTATGACCCTGTCTCTGAGGGTTAGTGATTACAACTTTTGTTGGATCAGTTAAAAGTTTAACCAGCTTCAACGTGTGTGTGAGTATGCAAACCAAATAAAAAAAATAGTAAAAAAACAAAAAAATTTAGTTTTCCTGTGAAATAGAGCTGAAACAATAACTTGGATAAATGTGATGACTTGTTTATTTAAATAATCAGCAAATTCAGTAATTATTTAATCGTTAACTGGAGTATACAGACTCAAACATGTCATGTGCTGAAATAAGACTACAATAAGAGCAGCAATTATCACAAATTGTTTAAAAATATATACATTTGGCATTCAAGATAAAAAAACACCTGTTTGGTAATTTCTTTTACCTACAACTCCTCTCGTTGCAGTTTTAGCTTCACCTGCTTCAAATCCTGTAAAATACCCTGTAAATTTCCCTCATTTGTGAACAAGATCCCGAGATATTTAAACTCCTCCACTTGGGGCAGGACATCTTCCCCAAACCCAGAAAAGGCACTCAACCCTTTTCCTATTCAAGATAAAGGCAGTGGATTTGGAGGCACTGAACGTCATCGTGGCCACTTCAAACTCGGCTATGAACCACTCAGTGAAAGCTGTAGATAAGGGGTGGGCAATCCTGGTCCTCGAGTGCCGGTGTCCTGCAACTCTTAGATGTCTCCCTGGTCTAACACAGCTGAATCCAACAGCTGGATCACCTCGTAAGTGCAGTCAAGTTTTCCAGAGTCCTGCTAATGACCTCATTATTTGACTCAGGTGTGTTGAAGTAGAGACACATCTAAGAGTTGCAGGACACCGGCACTCGAGGACCAGGATTGCCTACCCCTGCTGTAGATCATGACCTGATGAAGCCAGTAGAACCTCATCATCCACAAAAAGCAGAGTTGTGATCCTAAGGCCACCAAAACGACCACCTCAACACCTTGGCTGCGCCTAGCTTCTGTCCATAAAAGTAATAAACAGAATTGGTGACCAACGGCAGCCTCGGATGGATCCAACTCTTACCAGAAACGAGCCCAACTTACTGCCAGCAATGTGGAGTCTGACACTGGTCATACAGCGACCTAACACCAAGTATCACAGGTCCCAGTACCCCATACTCCTGGAGTACCCCTCACAGAGCTCCCTGAGGGACATGGTCAAACTCCTTCTCCAAGTCCACAAAGAACATGTAGACTGGTTGGCGAACTCCCATGGACCTCCAGGACCCTGGAGATTGCTCAAGACAAAGCTATCTCCAAGCAGCCAGGGTGTAGAGCTGGTCCAGTGTTCCACGACCAAGATGAAAATCACACTGTTCTTCCTGAATCAGAGGTTCGACTATCCAACAGACCCTTTTCTCCAGGACCCCTGAATAAAACCTGCCAGGAAGGCTTAAGAGTGTTACCTCTCTGTAGTTGGAGAACACTCTATGGTCTCCCCTTTTTGAATATGGGGACCCCAACCCCAGCCTGCCCATCCAGGGGAACTGCTCCCGATGTCTACGCAATATTGCAGAGTCGCATCAACCAGCACAACCTTACAACATCCAGAGGTACTCCGGGGAATCTGATTCACCCCCAGAGCCTTGCCACTGAGGAGCTTTTTGACCACCGAAGCACTTCAAACTCGGCTGTGAACCACTCAGTGAAAGTGGTTCACAGCCTGCTTCCCCTTCCTGAGATGCTGGATGGTGTATGGGGGAATTTTTCTGCCAAAAATCGCTAAAAGGAAAAACAACGTACCCAGTACAACACTTTCATTCTATTGGCTGAGAGGTTGCATGGCAACGGTGCATTTTTGTTCCTAAAGCAAGCAGAGAATGTTTCATAAGTGAGCAGTTTTGCAAGAGCACGAGAAAAAAGGTTTGAGTACAAACATTACAAGTTTTGAGACGAAAGACATTAAGTCCTGCTTTCAAAATGAAAATGTAAGCAAAAGTATTAAAAGTTTTGAGAACCAAAGTCATGTAATCCTGCTTTCAGACTGAAAATGAATGCTCTCGAATTATGGCAAAAAAATTCCCCTATAATGGTGGACCAGAATTGTCTCAAAGCCATCGAAACCGCATGCTGCTTGTACCCATCAGCCGCATTGCCGACGGTCGAGAAACACAAAGTTTTAGTTTGGTCCACCATTCTTCCTCCACTATAGCTGAATGAGAAACCTTAATTTTCCAAAGAAGCAAAGCTTAGCTGAGAGTTCGCTCTGTTTTTAAAGCTGCACAATAGAACATTGTATTGTGCAGTTAGTTCTTGACATAAAGATTCTGATGTGTTCAGATATAAAACAAGGCTGTATTTAGCATTATTTAGACAGGAATACTTGTACCATGACACCCCTAATGTTTAGCACTTACATTATAATACATGCATAATTGGAGACTTACGAAGTTATGTGTGGTAAGTGGCACATTCTCCAACACTTCCACGTGGAGCTCCTCTCCAGTCAGCCAGGAGATATCTGTGTCCCAGCCAATAGGCTTCTTTTCTCTAAAACAGAAGTTGAGAGTACAACAGCTGCTGAAAAACAATGACAGCTTATCAGAAAGAAAGTAAGCATCCTACTGCTTCAGTGTTTCTTTCAACTCGAGCAATCATGTACTGGAAAATGTTGCTTGCAATAGTGAAATCAGGTTAGAGTTGTAATCCACTCTAACCTGTAACACTAGCTCCAAACACGTTTATCAATTGGTAAAAAGTACACGTTTTTCATTAGAACATGCAACACCGACAGAATCAACAACTGTCTCTAGAAAGGCGTAGCTTCACTACAATTACAGTTCACTTCACGCTGGCTATAGACCCTCTGCAGTGTTTTTGTCCATCCATCCATCCATCCATCCATCCATTTTCTGTACATCCTTGTCCCTAATGGGGTCGGGAGGTGCTGGTGTCTATCTCCAGCTACGTTCCGGGCGAGAGCCAGGGTCACCCTGGACAGGTTGCCAGTCTGTCGCAGGGCAACACAGAAACAGGCAGGACAAACAACCACACACACACACACACTCACACCTAGGGAGAATTTAGAGAGACCAATTAACCTGACAGTCATGCTTTTGGACTGTGGGAGGAAGCTGGAGTACCCGGAGAGAACCCAGAATGCACAGGGAGAACATGCAAACTCCATGCAGAAAGACCCCAAGCCGGGAATCAAACCCATGACCTTCTTGCTGCAACGCAACAGTGCTACCAACTGCTCCACTGTGCAGCCCAGTGTTTTTGTTACAATGCAAAAATTTTAAACTCAACACCAAAGATTGGAAGAAATGACACTTGATATCATGTTTAATACTGCAACATCCTTTTTTTCACCGCACAGGTTTACTTCTAATAAAGAGCAGAAACAAATGTGTGAAATTCCCCCTCAATTAATAAAATATATTCATTCAAGATCCGCTGACTGAGTCATTAGATCTCTATTTAAGTGTGAAAAAATATGTTTATTTTAATTGCAAGAGTATAGTTGGTACTTAAATAATGTAAATAATGTCTTCCTTTTGAACAGAAAATTAAAAAAATAAATAAAATTTAAAAAAAAATCACCAGTTAATTATGTGTAAATGAGGGCAGCTGGTGGCCTAGCTAGTTTTCTGGGAGAAACCCTGAAAACAGCACCGGGCCTCATGGCTGTGTTTTTTTTTTTACATTTTTAATCTAAAATTGAAAATTTTCAAGGATAATTTGTTAGAAAAATGCCTCTTACAAACTACAGAGAATGAGATCAGGCTATAATTTTGTACTCGTTGACTCAATATTCACACTACTGATATTAGCATCCACACTTTAATGGTTGCCATTAACACAGTTAACAACATGCGCTCCAGCGCTCCTCTCACAACAGAATGAAAAACTACAGTTCTAGCCCCGCCTCCCATTACCTCACATCCAACACATGCACAGTAAGCTACTTAGAACTTAATCTCCCCTCTTTCTTTAAAGAACACACAACGGGTTAGAACAACATTCAGCAACAGCATTTTAACTTTACTTATTTTAGCTCCACTTACTTGAACTTAACTTATGTAAGGAACAGTAGTGTTTTTTAATTGTCATTTCTCTTCCCTTAGGGTTCTCAACAGTCCAAACAGTCACTTTTGTTAAGCAGTTAGCAAGTTTGTCTTCGGTATATGTCCATATGATTTCCTGAATTGTCCCAGAACCCATAAGTTCTTTGATGCTGCTGATATCAAGCCGAATTCTCTTTTCAGTTACACATTTTGTAGATTTGACAGCATTACCTCACATCCAACACATGCGCAGTAAGCTATTTACAACTTACCAGTACTTAGTCTGCAGCCCAGTATGTACACTAGCTTGCTTTTGTTAGTATTAGGCTTGCAGACTGAATATTCAGTAAAATTGTTAAAAACTATATTTTCAAGGTTTTATTTTAAACCTGTGGAGGTTTCAGGTTTTAATCGATGAATCTAGACTTATTTTCCTTCTGAAAACATACATGTGATAAATCAAGATCACTTGAAATTTATTCTTGGATGTGGTCTTAAAGATCATACAGTGACATTTTTTTTATATATCTACCGCTGCAATTCACCTAAGCATTTTAACAGAAAACTTACCCATCTTGTATTCTATAGACTGCACAGCACTCTGGGATGAGTCCCCGCATCATCAGAGCTTTCTTCAGTGAGTCCCTCACAGTCATCCCACAGCGGGCTGGGACCTGAACACAAAACGGCAGCACTCACTGAACTGTCTCTAGGTAATCATCATGAGAGATGAGCTAAAGCAGCAGCAGAAACAATTTATTATTGAAATTTTCAGGCTTGACTTTATCAGCTGCTTTCATGTCTACAACTTTGACTCATCTCAGGAAAATGCACTGCGCATTTGGTCAATGCGAAATATAATACAGAGGCGTTATTTGCACATGTATTAAAGGTCCACTACTACGATTACTTGAACAGTTCTGCCTGTTTTGAGTTCATTTAGGTATGCGCTTTTTTAGGGCTACTTCATGATTATGCAAATAAGCTGCTGCTGGTCACACACCCAAAACTCAGTGTTTACATTGGCTCCTCAGATACGTGAAAATGGCTACAACCAGATGCACAGTGGCACAACTGCAGTACCACTGGTCTTCTTTGTCCCTGAAGAAGACCTAGAAGCAGAAGTAGAGTCTTCTGAACAACCTACAGCCACAACCAATCAAGGATTAAACACTTCAGATTTGACACAAATTTGAATAAATTTCCCAAAAACATGGCTGAATGTTTTTTGCTTTTTTTTTGCTCTTGCACTGTTTCTAGAATCAGTAAATACTCATATGGAAGTACAGAAACACACAAAAAAAAATTAATGTTGCACAATTGTGGACCTTTAATTATTGATCGGACTTGACTTTTTATTTGAGATAATTGCAGGATCTGAAGTTAATTTAACAGCATTTTAATCGAAAACCACATTCCGACAAAATAAAATATTTGTAATTTTTAATTTTAAGTTATTTAACCATCAGAAAAGTGCTATTCTAACCATTCAGCTTTTCAGTGTTCAGGAACCCCTGATCATTGATGGAGCCTCTTTAGAAATGTGGAATGCGGACACTGACATAAGCGTTGGGGACACCTGTGCTGCTGCAACATGTTTAGAATTGAGATACCGTTTTAAGCTTGAATAGCTTTGTTAATAAGCTAACTCATTTTAGCACAACTGTAACACAACAATAGTCTTTCCAGCAACTCGTTAGATTGATTTTTGAAGCAAATATTAACCCTCAGTGGGCAATGAAAAACAATGTCGTTCAGGGGTCTCATTAACAGAGTATTTTCCGTATTTGACTTTTTTTTTTCTTCTTTTTTTTTAATGACAGAAAAATTTGAGCCCGTCCATCATTTGACAGGTTACTGGTGCACATGGGCACCAGACATTATAGACTTTACGCAAAGAGTTCATCGCAGAGACAACTAAAATTGATTAAAAAAAAAAATTCTTTCTTAATATCATCTCATGAACTCTGAACTGAATGTGTCTTGCTGACTGCGAACTGACAGCGTGTTGAAGAGCTATGGACAGGACGCTTTGGAGCATCTGGCTCAGAAGTGCATTCCAAACCTTTGGTTGAACTGGCACATTTAATTCCAGCCTCCAGTACATACAGAACAGAGAAAACTAAAGAGAATGAAATGTTTTGCTAATCTATTTATAGTCTAAACAGAGGAGCCAACAGTTTATCTTGAGAAAATATATAAAGGTGCAAAAGTTACTTAGACTGGAACATGCGCACTGCGCTGCACAACTAATACGAATGTGGCTCTGCCACTGCAAAGAATTAAAGTTATCTCACCCTGCAGTATTAAGAAATGGAGCTGGAAGACATTATTCTCCTGCGCCCTGTTTCGGGGAAGTGAAAACACACAAAAAAAATCTTCATAAAAGCGCATGCATAATTTAAGTGGAGTTGTTTAATTTACTTTATTATAAGTTATTGGGGGCACAGTTAGTGGTTTTTGTCACTATGGAGAAAAGGTTAGATTTGTTCATCTGCTTTATGTGTGAGGGGATCTGGATTAATAGTGCAACAAGATGAATATTAACTAAACTGCATAAAAAATGCATCTGAATAGCCTATGTTAATATGATTATAATTTGACGGGTAAAAATAGTACATAACAGATTTTTTTTAATACTGCAACCTCTGTTGCAACGACATCAACAGTGATGCCCCACACAGAGGGGCACACATTTTCCCCTCTGTGTGCCACCTACGTCCATTTACCAGTTTCAGAACCCGACCAAAACCCCCAAATATCATTACCTTGAGAGACAATGAGATTTGGTTAAGTATAAAACATGCTTTAATGCCGAAAAAGATCAAATGTTACAAGCCATGAACAGATACAGAGTGACATTCACTGTCCAGCACTGGGCTCACCTTAGGGGTAACACCAAGTGAAGCAAAGATTCTGTTTTTATCTTCTCCTCATTCTGTACCCTCCCTAAAGGGTAGTGTTAATCAGTTCCATTTTGTTTATATGTGACTGTCGTCAGTCTTATGTGATATGGCTATGTAAGCATGCAGCAATGTGCATGTGAGCAGACACAAGAAATACAGGAAAAACAAAGAATCATTTTGTTCATAACTTCACTGTTGTGTGTCAGATTTACCAGTGTACGAGAAACACAATACAAAGGTGCATATAAAAAATAAATAAGCGAATAATTGTGTTAAAAATTTTAAACTGTTAAAATCTACGTAATTAACAGAAGTTAAAATGCTGGTCCTAATATTTCAATATTAATCAAATGGAAATTAGCATTTCTCTAAACCCAGTGTATTTGCAGCAATTTTGTATGATTATTGTAAATACAGTAATAACTCTATTGCGATACATTCATTTGAATACATGGTTCTGCAGGTTGGCCATCTTCATTCTCCTACTCTGGATTATACTCTAACTCCAACATGGAAGGTTGGATGAACAAGTCTTCTGTTGTTCACATCTATAATCAACTTTGGAATAAAAAGTTTATTTAGATAATTATATTGCTGCTATCAAACTACAAAAATAGTAGAACAGGGTGGAGTGGAAAGCTCTACACCCTGGAGAGGGTGGGGGATGAAATGTCTCATTCACATTTAAAAAGACTGCAGCAAAATGAGTTGCTCTAAAACGTGCCTCAGAACAGAGGTAAACGAGGCATCTGTGGAGATACAGTAACAAGGAATTCAGACCAAAGTATTGCAGTTCTGCCCTATATCGACCATAAGTAAATTATTTACATGCAAAAAGGAAGGATTTAAAAGCATGATTTATCCACTTAAAACTCTTCATCTCAACTTCCATAAGCAGGTCATCAGACATACCACTGTTCTCTGTTTGTTTGGCAAGAACACACGGACAATAGGCTTCTGGGGGGAGCGTGGATTGGACCGTCCAGTATCGGTGGGGGTCTGGAGAACTGCTAATGAGGTGGGGGCTGACGGAAGGGCCTGAGCTCCACCTCCAACTCCATCACCTCCCATCTTGACTTCCAACAGGCTTGACATAGGGGATGTGGTGCAGGAGAGGTCTGTGCCATTCCCCATGGCTTCAAGTAGCTGCTGCTCCCTCTGCTGCAGGGCGTCCAGTTTACTGGTGTACTCTTCATATGCCTGTCCAGGGACAACAAATTAAAAAAATAGCCTTGTGGCTAATTCTGGCACGTTTACAGAAACTTCAATTAATGTGCATTGTCCCTACCAAATACATAAAATTAAATGATACACACAAACTACTGACTGAACAATTTCTGAGCCTCCAAACATGTGTAAGAAGGCTCAGACATCTTCCATAGCACGGCATTCTTACCTCCAAATATATGGAGGGAGGATTGTGTTCGCCTCCAAATTTCTCCAGCAGAGCCTCTAAGTGTTCCTGTGTCAGCTTTATCATCTGCTTGATGTTCCAGATCTGAGGAGAAAATACAAGAGCTACAGAATTAAGTGAAAAATAATCCAAGCCTATTTTTATCAACATAATAATAATAATAATAAAAAACATTTCTAAATAACAAATGTTACTGGCTTTTGGATCACGCATACATTGCTATGTTATTCACTTCAGGGCCATCACAGATGTTCACTGGTCACAACCAGGCACTGTAAACCATATGGGCCAAAGATTAGCAAGTGCTAAAGCCGTCCAACCACTCTACTCTCATCTTCCTACGTCATTTTATGGCAGAATATTGGAAGCTGAACCAGTTCTAAGGGGCGCATCAGGGGTAGGTAGTGAAAATAGAGAAGACAGTTATGGTGCACAAAATAAAAAAATAGCACAACAAACAACCTCTATGGAACTTATTGCATTTAAACCTGAGTTCTTAGTCTTTTATTTTCTGGCAAATGTTGATGTTTTCAACCACAGTCTTGAAAATGCAGAAAGGCATCCTTTTTAGAAAGACCTTCAAATGCTATAAAATATCTGTGGATTAGTTCAGACAAGGATGATGTATTCTAACGGAGTACATTACCTGTTGATCTATGTACGTAATGTTATGGTTCTGTGTGTGGCCAAACCTAAGTTTTGTCACAGAGAATGAATTTTTATATGTTTTTTGGAAGGGGGGTGGGAGAGGAGTGCATTAAGCATTTTTTACCTGTGCATGCTTGATTTCTCCAGCTTCTAAACCAAATATATGGTTACTTAGGCTCTAATATCTGAGAAAGTTTTTTACCACCACTGTGGTAAAAAATGTACAAGATTTATTACTTCTCGTAGAATTACCTTGTCAACCACCTCTCAGCTCTCTACAGGAACTGGTGATAGGTTACCACCAGTGTCACATATCAGCAGCAATTTTGATAATCTCATTATCCAATTTAATAGCTTGTGCACAAACACTTTGAACTCTATAGCTCGTCTTACAACCATGAAGAAAAATACATTTTATGAGCTGTGGTTCAATTAAACCATCCACACTCTCAAGCGAGACTGCAGGTGAGCTGAGAGACGGTGGAAAAAGGATACGTTACAGGTTTCTTTTGACATTAAGAAAAATTGTTTACTTAATTATAAGAATACTGTAAAATCTGAAAAATCAAAATACTTGGTTGTTCTGGTTTCCTCAAACAAACATAGGCCTCAAGTTCTTTTTAAAGTCTTAGATAAAGTTATTAACCCTCAAAATGCACCTGCTTTTACAACTTCTGTTGATTTTTATACTAAATTCTTTCATTTTTTTACTGACAAAATTTCAGCCCTTAGGGGCTTTACTATTCTGCCTGTGTTGGATCCCCAGAAAACACCTCTAGGTGATGCTAGCTTTGAACAGTTTGAGCTAGTTTATTTGGCCCATTTGTCCACTGTAGTTAAACATCTGCGGCCGACAAATTGGACTGTCTCCCTGCTTGCTTATTTAAAGATATTTTTCCTGTCAGTGGGCCATATATCCTCACCTTGATAAATATCTCTCTTTCGACTGGAACCTGAGTTAAGTTGGCCCCCACACCTTCTTCAAATCAGACAAAATTGGTGCCAAACGTTTGTGCTGCGTTTGTGCAGCAAAAATGTTCGTTTCTGCTGCTATCATTTTAAAGATATAAAGAAATGTTTTTAGAGGTCAAAGGTCAACCAGCCCCCCATTGCTTCTTCAAGGAGGTTGTGGATACAAGCGGCCGAAATGGGTTTTCTCCGTAGGGTGTCTGGGCTCTCCCTTAGAGATAGGGTGAGAAATATAACTAAACTCATTGATAATTTTAAGTAGTTGGGGGGTTGAGCATTTTAGATTGGACAACATTAAAATAATGTAATCGGCAAATAGTCCGATTTTAGATTCAACATTTTCAATTCTGATACCATGTATGTTTTGATTATTCCTTATGAAATAGCTACCAAAACCAAATTGAGAGAGAACTTTATAGAGATAGTTATGTTCCACTCTATCGAATGCTTTTTATGCATGAAGTGAAAGCAAAGCTGTATTGGGAAGTTCATATTTGCATGAATTATATTCAGTACACGATGGATTCCGTGGTGAGCTTGCCGCCCTTTTATAAATCTGTTCTGATCCGGGTCAGAGAGGGATGTCAAAAATTTCTCAAGCCTAATTGCTAGTACTGTAGATATTATTTTGGCGTCAGAATTAATAAGTGAGATTGGTCAGAAGGACTCGCATCTAGTGGGAGATTTCCCAGCTTTAGGTAGTACTGTTATGATCGCATTTCGCAAGGAAGGAGGTAAATCTTTAATGGTATAGCTTTCCAATAGCATATTATAGAGAGGGCTGCAGTAGTTTGTTTTTAAATATTTTATATAGGTCCACAGGAATCCCATCTGAACCAGGTGATTTTCCTGATTTTAATTTATCTATTGCATTTGAGAGTTCATCTATAGATATTGGCATATCCAGTTCTGATTTAGCTGTTTCACTAAGTTTGGGAATGTTTATAGAATTAAGAAAGGAATCAAGTGATACTTGTGGTATGTGTCCTTTAGATGTATATAATTCTGAGTAATAATCTTTAAAGAGATCATTAATTTTTTGAGGATCAGTAATGTATTTGTTTGCAGTTGTAATTTCATTTATTGCCCTCTCATTCTGCAAAGTTTTAATGCGCCACACTAGAAGTTTTCCTGCCCTCTCTCCCTGATCGTAGTAGGATTGTTTCAATCTGAAGTAGTAAGTGAGTAAGAACTAAACTCATAGATTTTTTTTTTCTTTAACACTTGCTAGTGTGATACATTTCAGTAAATGTTCCTCATCTATACATGTATTTCTTAGGAATATGTTACAGGCACCAAGCAGGCCTTGGTGAGGCTATTCATATTTAACTTTCACTTTTTCCCCAAAAATAAAATCTGATTAAAAGTGAATCTGTGGATTTTTTTTTTTCTTAAATATCCTCTCTCACAGAGATTTACTTACATCAATTGAATGGTCATTCAAGTTTTGTATAGTCTTTTTTTTTTTTAGGTGTTTTTAGCACAAATTCAAATATGTACTGCATATCTAACAGAAATTCAATCAGTGAATCTGAGAAAGGGTATTTCACTCAGACTTAGTTACATCTTCTATCCGGTCTCTGGAAATTAGAGGCAATTAATTATTAAGGTCATAAATCACTCCATCGATTAAATTTTGACATAAGGGTGTCTATATAGTGTCTATTGTTCATTTATTTATGTTACTGAAGCTTGCTCCTAATGCTGTGAAGAATTATATTTAGTATCTGGGTTAAGGTGTAGATTAAGTTTAGTCTGAGGTTAGGAGTAGTTTTGTGTTCTGGTAATGTCAAGGTTTATAGTCGTCTAATGGTGCGTTCACACCAAACGTGTTACACTCGTCATAAACGTGTTCAACGCTTCATGTACAACGCGTGTCCACTTTGCTGCATTCACACCAACCGCGTTTTGAGTGTCAGGCACGTCTGGTTTACAGTCAAAATGTATGAGGAGGCTCATCGAAGGCCGTTGTGATTTTGAATAGTTTGTAGCGTTTGATGTGTCAAGAATGTCCAACGGAAAACAACGGCAAGAGCTGACGTGCCCTCGACGCGCCTCCACATAGTCTTTCAATGTACACCAGATGCATGAAATGCTAGTTGTCAAGCGTTTCTCGTCAAGCGTCTGCATTCAAAGTGCACATGCGTCAAACTTGAAGCATCAGAGGCGTTTTTGATGCACGCAACGTGTTTGGCGTGAACGCACCATTAGAATTCAGTCACTTGATGTTTTGTTCTACACCTATCATTTTGCACATCTGGTTTACATTTACAGTCTATATGGAGGCATGTCAGACTCGTCAGGTCTAGCCGCTGTTTTCCATTGGACATTCCAATAATAGTGCTTTTGGTGTGAAAGCACCATTATGGTGCGTTTACCACGAGGCAATAAGCTACTTTAAATATACAAGATTACAGTCATGTTACCACCAAGTTACTGGTATGACTTTCATATCTTTAATGACACATTTTGAGCTGAAAAACAGGGATTGCAAATATCGGCAGGCTAATAATTTGCTGTGCCAAAATATGCATCCCTGCTGAATCAGACAAATAGTAAGCATTTCTGCATAATTACACCTATTCTACAATAGGTGTAATTACTGGTCTGAGTTTCATATCTGTATTGACACATTTCGAGCTGCCCCCAATTTTTTATTTATCTCCAGTGCTTAACATTGTCCTGAAGAAAATGAAAAAATATGGTGTTTTATAAGATAACTTATCTTTTATGCTTCCAGTAATGCCGAAATAATTTACTATTATTTAATAGTAAATAGTAAATAATAAAGACTTGGGCTGCACAGTGGCGCAGTTGGTAGCACTGTTGCCATGCAGCAAGAAGGTTCTGGGTTCGATTCCCGGCCCGGGGTCTTTCTGCACGGAGTTTGCATGTTCTCCCTGTGCATG
>CAEGAG010055378.1:0-15664 GCA_903067065.1 Brachyrhaphis terrabensis
ACATGTTAAAATGTCACTTTTCTGGTTTCTCCACTGATCCAGCACACTAAAAGGTTACGTAAAGTAACCGAGTTCTTTTTGTTCAATACATTGAGTAAGTGAGCTGGTTAATATGTGAAGGTTGGTGTTTCTTACTTCTGTTTATTATTTGGGCCAAAACCATTTTTCAGAATGTTGGTTGGTATTTTCTTGCTATAGAGACAAAGTAATGTGGTTGTTATTGGGCCAAAGCTAAACATTACTAACAGTTCTTGTGGCCTGGCAGAGCCAATGAAAGCTTCTGGCTTTATGAAATTATCTTTTTGTTGTATTCATAGTATGTTTTGTTAAGGAAATAGCAGACTCTAATTAAGATGGAACAGTAATTGATACATAAAGGAAAACGGAGCACAAGTCCTAAATGTTGCTGTAGTAGTGCTTTTATTTGTCGTTTAATTTATGTCTCTGCTATCTATTGTACTTTCAAACAATAGATAGCAGTGTGAATGACTTTGCATTTCATTCATGCTGAGAGTCCACTGTGTCTGTGCTGTCCCAGAGTTCTGCATTAGATCATTCCAAATGGAAACTATTTAGAGCCTTTATCAGAGCTAGGTGTTTAGATAGAAGACCAACCAGTGGGGAAAACTGGTTGGTCAGCAGATACTCATTCCATTAATCAGACTTCAGGTGATAATTTGGTTCCAACCAGGCAATTAAAAGGTAAGGTAATCACAGGCTTTGTTGAGTAATGTCCTATTCAACATAGGAAGAACACACCGTGTGATTCTGTAGCTAGTTTGAACTACTCCTGGAAAAAACAACTTGACGGAAAAATATTGACAATCAATTTTTTCTCTTTGCAAACTCTTCAAGTTTGCTTCAGTTAAATATAAACCTAAATTAATATATTTTCAGAAAACACCTCTCCTGTCACCCATTGACCCCTGGAGATGGGCAGCAGCCCTCCTTCAGACCCGACAAGAATAAAAGCGTGTTAGATAATGGTTGGATGGATTTTCAGAAAACAAGCCTTATAAAGAATCAGGCAGAGAACTCTTAATCAAAACCTTGTTGAGTAAAGAAACGCTGAACGAGCTTTTAATTGAAAAATAATTTATACAGATGTTTTTCTGTGAAAGGATGAGCTTGTTTATTACTAAATAAGTTTGGATCATAACTTACCCCTGATGTTCTCTTGCTGTAAACTAACTTTCCATTTCAGCCTGAAAAAATCTAAATAAAAAGCACTTCTTGTTCAATTTATTCAGAAGTTCAACACTGTCGATCCTTCACTTCTTACACTTTATGGTTTAAGTTACAATTTATGCCTTAAACATGAAAATTTTTACTATTTAGAATTCAGAGCAAAGATGTTAAATATGGATTTAGAAAATGGTTTCCCAATATAATTTATAACTTCAGCTCAGAGTGAGAGAAAACCCCTCTAAACAGTTCAGTATAATATGTAGCAGCCTTTAGCTAACTTGGACTTCACTTCATCACGTCCTACTTGAAGCCTGAGGCGAATATTGGGTTGAGGCGCAGGGCTTCAGATCATTGCAAGATCAATTCATCCATAATCTACACCAACCAGAGAGAGGTGGTTGTTGTTGCATCAACCATTGTTGGTCCAAGTTATTATTATTATTATTATGATGATGATGATAATGATGATGTCAGGGCTCACATTCGGCCCTAAGTATTTTATATGAATGTAGAAAGTATTCTCCATAAATACTTTATACATTTATGGTATTGTTTTGTTCCTAGGTCCAAAACAATACCATATACCATATAATCAACCCTTCTCCCACATGCTGCACAGCTGAGTGTTCTTATGAGAAAGGGGAGGCTATATACTTACAATCTTCCAAAACAAGACATACTTGTTAAGCACATTCCTGATTATATTGTCACAGACTACAGAACTTCACCTGCTAACTGAGGCTTACAGTTTAAAATGTTTTGAAATTTCAAACTGGAGCTTGTAAATTCTGTCTACTTTCTTCTAACATTGCGCCATCTGACCTCTGGGGAAACTGTAGACTGGAGATCAACTGATACAAGTTTTTTTTAAAGCCAGTGCTGATTATTTTGACATCAGTCTAACCGATCTCTAGTATGTGCTGCTGAAGTTTTTTTTTGGGGCTGATTCTTGAAGCTGATATAGCTTCCCTCGTCTTCCTGCCCCATGTCTGTTTACATGATAACAATGACCCACTGATGATAAATGTTGCACAAGTATCACTTTCAAACTGGATGGGAGGAAATGGAGAAAGAAAGTATTGGAGGAGAAAATAAATCAATGTATGATTGTTAAAAAAAAAAAGTATCAGTAAATAAAAATATTTAAGCAGAATATAGAGCAAATTCAGTGAAAAGTGGCAATAAATAAAAAATATTACATTAAATAATGAAAAGGAAAATGAAAGAATAGTGATTCATTCATTTCATTGTTGAAAATTATAAACAAATAACACTTTGTCACTGTATATTCAAAGATGTTTGGAAAGTTGTACCATGCAATATTTGCAACATTACCGGTAATTACTTTATTAAGTTCTTTATTTCTTTAGTTTTTGGCAATGTGACTCATAGGGGTGTAGCGATGCAATAATCTCAGGATACGACACAATATATGATATTCTGATCACGATACGATATGTACTCTGAGTAGGTGCCTCTCAGACTGCCAAGATCTCATTGTACTCTCAGTCTCTGATACTATTTGTCAGTTGCTAATAAGAATGATCGATCGGCCATCGTCATCATGGCAATCCTCACTGCGCCCAGACTGCGGCTGCTGGTTTCCCCTCTTCATTTTCCAGCTCTAAACAGAGCGCCACTGCATGCTGCGTGTTTATTCTTCAGATAATCCTTTATATCAGATAATCCTTCGTAATTAAACTAAAAGCAAATTGCGAAGTGGATGCCTCTAGTCGCTCCGATATATAAAAACTTTGCATTAATTTCGCGATCTCACTGCTTTGCCGCTACTCTATTCACTCCGCTACTCCGTTCCGCTTCTCTTTCACGGTTACTTGCGCAACTTTACTTCGTTTCTTAGCAACAAAATACAGCCCATCGTTATTTATTGAAGATTTGAGATTTCCAAAAACAAAGGAATCTAATGTTGCTTTTCGTTTTTTTACGTTTGGAAGCTCATTCCCTTTCACATAACCGGATAAGCCGGTTTTTGACATTTCTCTGACATTCGGAATAATATGGTTTACTTATTTTAGCAAACTCCGGTTTTACTTGGCCTATTAACACAATTTAAAAACTGATGTGTAGTTTATAATGTGCACTTTAAGCACAAGTTGAAAGTGAGACTGGGGGAGGCAGAGTCTTGCTCCTGCGCCGTCACAAACCAGACATGTTAAAAAGACGGTATAAGCCTATGGACCCCTATGGTTTAACGTACCGATACTCGCGGCTGAAAAATTGATACCTTCCGAGGGTGGAAAAAATAGACAAATATCGGAGAATTGATATAATTATACAGCCTTAATGACTCATACCTTTGTCTTTGTTTATATTTATCAACTTCTGGGTTTAAACGTAATTTAACTCTATGTATTCTTTCCATGCATCCTGTTCTAGCTCCTCCTTCTTCTCCTGTTCCATCTTGTCCCAACTAATGACAACAGAACAACATGGCATTTTCATCTCGCTTCTCCTTCTGGGAGCAAAAGGAAAGTTTTACATAGAAATGTTTAACTGCATGCTAAAACAGCATTTTACCTAGGTAGTTAGTTAACATATTTTCTCATAGCTCCCAACTATTTAAAACAGTTTTTGCTTTTCTAACCTAATCTGCTGTGAGTTTGCACTATGTTGAATTATGTCACTAATAATGTTCTGACTGCATCACTTGTATGTGTTGTATATTTAAGGTAGAACACTGTATGTGAAGACAGAAAATAAATGGTTGTGGCGGCATCTTTGCATGTTTTGAGCTTGGCCCAGTTTGTCACTACGAGCTTCATATAAGAAGAAGGTTTTGATCTGGTTTCATTCTTTACATCAACATTTTCTAGATCAAAGAAGAGAACAAGGTGGGAGGCAAAAGTGTAAGTAAATACTGCATAGTGTTTTTTAAAAGTTTTACATGGAAAATGTAATTTTCCTAACTTTTGTCTAAGTTTATTTAGTCTCATGTCAATTAAAGTTTTTATTGGAGCTTTTGATGTTAGTCACTCAGATCAGACTGAGCAGATCGTTAAGTTCGACCTCTTACATTATGAACTTTTTTCTTTTGGTCATGTTTGTTTACTCCCCTCCTGCCACATGTACATTCACATACAGTTCAGCGTCTTCACTTAGACTTTGTTGATAAATTAAATCTTGAAGCTTAATAATTATAGCCTCCATTGTGATAAATGCATTTATGAAGCACATTTAAACACTGCTTACGTTAAATGGTAAAAGTAAACAGCACCATCAGGCCAACTAGAATTTAAATTTCTAGAATTTACTTAATTTCTTTTGAAAACACTGTCCCTGCTCTGCTGCCTCCTTGCTTCGTTCAACTCCCTCTGCAGGTTGAGTTTAAAAAAAAAAAAAACTTTATTTCAATCAGTTAGCATTGGCAAAGCTCTGCTGGTGAAGAAACAGCCCCTCGACATGTCGATTGACACATAAATCGTCCAAGAAATGGATAATGAAATTTGTTGGCAAGACTTTTAGTAGTCAATTTTTATCCACTTTATCAATTCGTTCTCACAGCCCTATCTATAACCAAGTGATAATTTGTTTGTTGGCTTAAAGAAGTTCCTTCCCAACATTTACACATTTGCTTTCTGTATTTCCTCTCCATAATTAGTTGGAAGTTGACAGGTTGGAAAGCCGGGCCCAATCAGTCCCTGGTCTAGATCCTGGCAGAGCGATATTCAGGGCAATAAGCCCTTCAACACCTTCCTGGGATGAATCTGCTTCTCCTGCCCGAGGTTCCGCCCCACCAATCGTCACCGTGCCTGTTAAAGTTGCTGAGCGCTTCAAAAGCCCTGAATCACCACTGAAGATGACATTTAAATTAAACAGATCTAAGCCTTCACAAGTCCAGACGACAGAGGCAGCCAGCTCTGGGCATGGAAATAATGAAAACAATGGCGAAAGCATTCTGTATGGTCTGAACAATGGTAATGTTGATCCTTTGGACACCAGTACTAGCCAGATGGACCTTACAGATGAACAGAGTACGGCACACAAAACGAAAGGAAATGTGGTTCCTCTTGTTACTAAAAATGTTGTGTCCATACAGGATGATGCAAAGATGCTAACCCAAACTTTAGCCAAAACTAAAGAGGAAGCTAAATTTAGAGCAGAAGCAGTCAAAAGAGTTCAAGGACCAAGAACAGTTCCACTGACAAAGACAGTGCCAGCATTCTCCTTTAAACATGACATTATCAAAACAGAAAATAAAGCAGATATTCCACGAGCACTGACACATTTTATGGTTGGTGACAAAAGAAAAGGGCTTTGCTCACAAACCAGCCAGGAACAAGTAGAAAAAGTAGAGAAAGGGAAATCACATGGAGAGAAGAAGAAAAGTGAGCTAATGGAAACAAATTGGGAGTGTACAGAGGGTACAACCACACAGGTGTTACAGGATACAGATTATTTCACATATTTAAAGACTTCATCAGCTCCTATTGGCTTACCTCAGACTGCTTCCAAAGTTACTTCTAGATATTCTTCTCTCCTTTCAGTTGAGGGATTTGTGGCACCTCCCAAGTCAGCTCCCCTGACTTCCCATACTGGTGTCACATCTGCCACCTCTTCAGCCACTCCTTGTAGCCCACCTGCCTGTAAATCCTCAGGCTTGCCTCCACTGCTTCCTGCCCTTAGTGCAAATCCCTCTCAACAAGCTGCAGAAAGTCAAGAAGAGTTCCAGTGGTCCCGTGCAACATGTCTGACCTACGTATGTATGAGGCCCTGGTGTTAGAAATGCATGGTCCAGTTAGCAGAAGTAGAGACTGCTGATGTGCTTAATGTCTGTATGATTTACATTGGCAAATCATAAGTGACGCATGTGTGAGCTTGTTCCTCAACTGATGTGTTTTTGTTTGAGACCAGTTTTGAACGTGCATAATGAAAGGTTAAAGGAAGGAAGGATTTTGTAGTTTCAGTGTTTGAAGAGAGCTCTGTTCATAAAGCTTTCTATTTAATTTGAATCTTATTTTGAAGAGAAAGCACATTTAATCTGAACTCTACTTTTGTATTATATGTATATACTTGTGGTACAAAGTATTTGTTGGCTCTGTGAATATTTCCCAGCTGACAGAAGGACATAACAGACATTGCAATTTATGCAAATTTTGTGCATGTAATCTTTCAATCAGTTGCATGGACTGGTTTGGTTCGCCATTTGACTAAATGTGCACTACCTTTTTTGTTAAAGTGTTTGTGAGTACATTAGTGTGATGGTGAGCAAGGCGTTCAAGAGCTTTTTCAACTACTGAGTTGATGTTTACACATGGTAAAAGGCTGAGAGCCAACAGGTTTGCTTTACTTCCATTTACAATAAGGCCAGGTGTGAGCTATAGTAGTGCTCACACACAACACTAATGATGTTACCCAAAATCCCAAGGGAATGAAGAAACATGTATGTATCACATCTGATGTTGTCATTGCAGTATTTGCCAATATTACCATTGCAAGATTGTGTAATATTTTGCAGGCCTAGTCCAAGAGGTGTTCCAACAAGCAGGTGTAAACAGTTCATTAGAGGTTGTGTCCTCATTAAGCCTTTTCTTTATGAAGTCCAAGAACTCCAAAGAACAACTCTGACAGATCACCGATAGAGCAGGGATTTAAATTAGGTACTCTACCATTGCTGTTGGATTAGCTAATAGCATCTAATCTACCACAGTGATGGTAGCTAAACTATCATCAATAATCTGCCATCACGGAGATCACTTATTAATTATTGTAAAATAAACATCAAGCCTAAAATCAGAATACTATAACAGACTGAATATTCTGTTCTTTGTGTGTTTGTGTTTTTTGGTGTTGAATCCTGATGCATAGAATGAGGTTGTTGTCAATTGCAATGGCAACTAGTTTGTTGAGTGAGAAAACACAAGAATGAGTTGTTCTGAGTTATTCTTTAACGCCTTTTCTGCGCAAATTCTTCCATTGCTGTGGCGCACTGCGCTGAATTAATAATACCTACATCTCCAAGTTTCATTCAGTTAACGGAATAATAACACGGCAGCGCGGCTATGGATGCCATTTAAAAGCAGAATCTTTTAGCCCTCCAGTGGTGTGCGCATACTCAAAATTTCTGGATGGAAACAAGAACATGCGAGGGGTCTATGATGTTTGTGTGCGTGTGTGTGTGTGTAGCATGTTGCCCATATGTAACTGTGCTTTGACTTCTTAATGCTGCCAACATCTTCAGGAATCAGGGGAAGAGGATCTGTTTTCTCCTTTCCAGACGTCTCATGTCGCAGTTAAGAAACCTCCAGTGTGGCCTGGACCATGCCTGTCATAAAAGCTCCAGCTCATCACATGAATCTCAGTCCTGTGAACCCACTGTAATGCATGTTTTAGACGTTTCTCTACTTGAACACACCAGATTTTAATAGTGAAGGATGTCCTCAGCAAATCCTCCCTTTCGTCAGCCACTGATTGGAATCAGGAGTGTTGAAGCAGGGAAACATGGGAAACGTGCAGGGACCAGGTTTAAAGAGAATTGCTCTCCACTGTGGCATGTAGGTCCTCTGCTCTGTCCCTCCCTTTGCCTGCAAAATGCATGTTTTCAACAAGATCCAACCTATTTAATGAAACATCACTAGTCATGATGTAACGTTTGTGGATTCACATTCATAAATACGTCATGCTTCATTAACTTATTTTTGAGTGGTTTTTCTTATTTTGTGGCCTGGTGTGGTATTTTCACAGGTGTTCTTCTTGCTTATGCTCACTGGTTAAGGTGATGTGAAGTTTGTGAACTGGGGTTCCAACGCAGCCCCCCCTCATAGCCCTACAGCTGGTGTGTGTTTGGCCTGAAGTCTTACTCACTAGCTAACATTCCCTCCCAGACACCAGGTTCTTTCTGTAACCTCCCAGCATGCACTGGGATTAAACT
Organism: Brachyrhaphis terrabensis; assembly: GCA_903067065.1. NCBI lineage: Eukaryota > Metazoa > Chordata > Actinopteri > Cyprinodontiformes > Poeciliidae > Brachyrhaphis > Brachyrhaphis terrabensis. The sequence goes on from CAEGAG010055378.1 coordinate 8,078, forward strand.
GGATACTGCTAGTGACTTAAGACCTCTCCAGTGGGATGATGAGCAGCTTTTGTCCCTTCTTTGTTAAACCTGACATCGTTGTGTTTTCAGGTGAAGACAGAGGAGCAGATTACAGCAGAGCAGGCCTGGTACGGATCAGAGAAGGTCTGGCTTGTTCACAAAGAGGGCTTCTCTCTCGGTGAGTCAGGGTTTTTAACTTCTATTAACACAAGTAATAAGTTATTTATTAATCAATCTGCTAGCAAAACGACTTCTACTGCCTTGTTCCAGGTTCTTTGACTGGCCTAATTTTTTAACCTCAGGTTTAAAATTGTTGCCCCCCCAAAAAAAGTCCTTTTTGATGATGCTCGTTCGTCAGATTCAAAGTACTTTCTGAAAATAACAACCTTTTATTATTTATTACCTTGCATTAAGCATAATTTGCATTAAGCCCACATTTCTGTAATAAAATTGTTTTTTATAGACCAGATATAATATTCTAAGTATAAATAATGCTTTCACCAGTATTTTCATTTTGAACATGACTGCATGTTTCCTGCACTTTATTCTTGCAGCCACTGTGCTGAAGACAGAGTGTAACTCACTCCCCGAGGGAAAGGTGAAGATCAAGCTGGAGCATGATGGAACAATACTGGATGTGGATGAGGACGACATAGAAAAGGTGAGTACCACATGGATACAACTGAGCACTGATGGTCAGCAATCAGAATCTGACTTAAACAGCTTCTATTCAATGTGTCTGAGCACAGCAGTTCTTCATAGCAGGTGTCTTCAACCTTTACAATTCAAAGTTCAGTTGGATAAACTAGTAGCAAATGTTACCTGACCTTTTAAAAAATATAGCTTCTAATTTTTAATAAGTATTTTAGGAAAATTGTTATCTTAAAAACAACCACTACAATCAGTTTGTGATGAGCAGGTTTATCTTCATGAGACCGTACTTGGATACTCTGGTGAGTGATCCTGTTCACTACCCAGCAGAATTGGTGCATTGTGCTTCGGTGGAAGTCTGGCAGTGGTAAAACCTCCATCAGAACCTAACAAGGAGCGTGCCTTTTCAGCAGGAAAGGGGAGTCCATTATGCTAACTTTGCTCAGAATTCCTCTTTGTTATTCATTTTTCAGATTTTCATTTGGTGATCTGTATATGATATTTGACTGTCAACTGAACCCATATATTGTGTTCTGGTCACACTGAACCTCAGACAAGATGCTAAACTATCAGGACTCTCCCTGCTCAGATGAAGCCTGCTGTGCCTGAGTGGCCTAAACAAAGTTACAGAGCCTCATATTTTATCTGTATATAGTTTACTTTTTAAAACCCTTTCTCCCAGAAACTGCAGTCTTTGAGGTTTTAGTACCATGACTGTGAGCTTTGTCATGGTATTTTTGTCCGTGTGCAGGCCAACCCACCAACATATGATCGCTCAGAGGACCTGGCTTCGCTCGTTTACCTAAATGAGTCCAGCATGATGCACTGCCTGAGGCAGCGCTACGGAGGAAACCTCATCCACTCCTTCGCTGGACCCAACATGGTCGTTATCAACCCTCTCAGTGCACCTTCTATGTATTCTGAGAAGGTGAGTGGAGACTACAGGTGCTGCAGCTGGTAACAGAGCAACAGAACAGGACAGTTTACAATGTGACACGTTTATCTGTATTAGCATTGGCTTCAGTTTACTTTAAATGTTTTTCTGGTTATTCCTGCCCTTCCTGCCAACAGGTCATGCACATGTTCAAAGGCTGTCGGCGGGAGGACACTGCCCCTCACATCTATGCCGTGGCCCAGTCAGCCTACCGCAACCTGCTCACTACCCAGCAGGATCAGTCCATTGTGCTTCTGGGAAAGTCTGGCAGTGGTAAAACCACCAACTGCCAGCATCTGGTCCAGTACCTGGTCTCTATAGCTGGAAGCACGGGCAAGATCTTCTCTGGTAACCCATCCTCAGGAAGAAACAACACACATTAACCAAACTTAGAAATTAGGAGATGCTTTCATCATATCTGTGATGTGACTGCGGTCGCTCACTGACTGGAGGTATCACTCACTGTATCACAGATTAAATTATTACAGAAATCAAAAGTGCGGCAGGCTCAACAGGAGGCAGTGAGAGGTACAGAGACACTGTAATATAAAACCTCCAACATCTGCAGGAGAGAACAGGCAAAGAGAGGCGACCTGTGCTGGGTGCAAGTTGTAAATAATTTTATTGACCTAATATTAAATAGATTAAACAGCGACAATAACATGCTCTTGTTTTTTTTCTTCTGGCGATATACACAGTATAATGTGTACTAACGCAGCGCGACGTCAACTCATAATCCCTCTGTACTGTACAAGAATATAACATAAATATTATACAGTTATCAAAAGTAGAAAAATCTAACTCAAGATGTGGAAATAGGAGGAATAGGAAGGCTGGTTACTGAACACCATGGACAGAACATTTATATTTTGCAACACACGCAGAACTTGAACCAGTTACTTTAAATTATTGAATTATTTGAATTAAACCAGAATAAAGATCAATAACTTCCATATTCATAGAACTGCTCATTCCATTCAGTGATTTGGAGGTGACAGATGTCCAGCTCCAACCCTTAACCATTTGACTCTTCCTTCTCAGAAACACTGGAGTCATTGTTGCTTCCTGAACTTTATAGCTTAATAAAAATTGTTCCAGGCCTTCATTAGAACCAGCTCTGTCCTCTGCATCACTCCATCTAGCTTCTTCCTCCAAAACTGCAGATAAGTCGCTCAAATCTTTGGAATTACTCACTCTCCCTTAGTTGTTTACATTTTGACTTACCCTCATTACATCATAAGATGGCGCCCCTGTTTGATCCAATTACTACAAAACAAAACTGTGAACTCTGCAATGCCATAGAATTTACAGTAGTCTGCGTGAAATATTTATTATTAAAAGCTTTGTGTACACAGAATCATCTTGATAATGATGTCTTGGTTATATTGTGTCACCGACTCTTTTAACCTAAACCTACCAGGAGTGTGAATGATCTGGGGATTAACTGTACCTAATGATTGTAATAATGTAGAGAATGACCCCTAGCTGGGATCAGAGTGGTAGTTGTCTAGAGTAGAGCACAGATTTTCTGACTGGAGGTTCTTCCTCTCCAGCCAGAGACTGAAGGTAGTTCCTGGCCTAACAGAAACTAGTTATCCATTCTTTCAAAGTGATGCTGTAACATTCAAAGAATCCTCTTTAGTTCAGCAGGTAGACAAAGTGTTTATATTGTTAAAGCAGAACTGAAGCTTCTCTTTAAATGACTGCCATGGTTGCTAACACTTCTACAGAATGAGGGATGGGAATTAATCCTCTCCATCTCCAATTGAAACAGCTGAGAAGTGGCAGGCGGTCTACACAATCCTAGAGGCCTTTGGCAACTGCTCCACAACCATGAACATGAACGCCAGCCGCTTCTCTCATGTTGTGTCCCTGGACTTTGATCAGGCTGGACAGGTGGCTTCTGCCTCCATCCAGGTAACAAAGCTGTCAGATGGTTTTAATGCCCTCCGATCACAATATTTAATTTAATACTAAAGTTGTCTCCTCTTATTTAGACAATGCTGCTGGACAAACTGAGGGTGAGCAGAAGACCTGAAGCAGAGTCCACCTTCAATGTGTTTTACTATGTGATGGCTGGAGCTGACAGCACTCTGAGGTGATGATGCTGACTTACTGTTAGCCTGTTCTTTGATCAGTTTTGTTTGGTACCACAACAGTTACTCTGGTTAGGAGAACGTTTATCTCAGCCTCACCAAAAATCCTGGGCTGTAGGATTTTGTGCACTTGGATACAAACCTGTAAAACTCTGTGATCTTCACCATAGGGGGCTGGGTTTAAATGATGGGTTTGCATGTCTCTGTAAAGTTACAGAAGTCATGCCAGAAGTTAAAGTTAACAAGAAATATGACATGTAGAGGTGGTTAAAATGAAGAGATGATCAAGGAGATGGTGTTTAAATTCAGCCAATAAGACATTATTGATGTAAAGATTGATGGGCTGTTCTGATCCTTGGGAACACCTGTGGTAGACTTGAGGTAAATGTGGCTGCTGTTCCACTTCTGGAAGCACTGGCAGCCGTCTTAAATGTTTTCCACTTGTAAATGATCCGGTCCTGGAAAAACTCCAACTGTCACAGAGATTGATCGCTGGTTTCCATTATTTTCTTTCTGATAGTTCAGTAACGACACACAGTGGTTCATTGTGGTTTAACAGGGAGAGTGAACATGATGTTACATGTCTAAGGCCAATAGGAGCTCACTGTGTGTCTGACCTTCCTCTTAGAACCGAGTTGCACCTTAACCAGCTGAATGAAAGCAGTACTTTTGGGATTCACTCACACTCCAAGGTAAATGGCTGCTTACCTTTTTCATTGCTAGTTCCCCCAGCACATGTGCCTCTAAGTAATCTGTGACCTTTGATCCGATGTGGTTTTCAGACTGAAGACAAGCAGCGGGCCGTGCAGCAGTTCACCAAGCTGCAAGCGGCCATGAAGGTGCTGGGCATTTCTGTGGAGGAACAGAGGGCTCTCTGGCTTATTCTAGGAGCCATTTATCACTTAGGGGCCGCAGGAGCCACTAAAGGTAGGAACTCCCATCTCTCCATCTTTAAATACACCATGTTTTCATCAGTAGAATGTTCTATTGTTTTTATCTTTGCTACCACAGGGAACATGTTTCAAACACCTCAGAGTGATCAACTAACACTTGCAAAATGTCCCAGTGGCTTTTCAGGGTTGTTCATGGCTCCTGGTAGTTTTTGTTGGTTGGTTCTCATGTGAATAATTACATCCATGAACTGTTTTGTCTAACCTCCTCTCTTTACTTGCATGTTTGCATGCTGCGTCCTATCAAATGCAGACGAAGATGAAGGTAATGGAATGAGTGTTTTCCTCTTACAACAGTTGGTTTTAGAGTCTGTACGTTTGCTTTCTCTGTCCTGATTCCCTCCTCATTTTGTCCAAACTTCATTTGTTTGCATTTTCATCTCCCTCCTCCTTCTCTGCTTTTCCTTCTATCTAGCGTTTAGTGTGTTTCTGTCATGTCAGCCCTCCTGGGCAGCAGCAGATCACAAATTCTGATGTCTGCGTATTGCAAGTCCCACTTCTGTGTCTAAAGAAGTGGTATAAAATGGACAACTTGTTGTTTTTTCAGTCCTGTATTAACTTTTAAACTCTGTACTTTGAGGATCTGCCTCAGAGGAGCAGGATGAGGTTCATCATCCTGCTGTAGCCTCCACCAGATTAAACCAGTCAGGTTTAGCAGTATCCCCCCCCCCCAACACTAGCAGAAATGTGCACATTTTCTGGATGTTCCATCCTGAGGTGGTCATTTAAAACAGTCTTTGGTGCATTTCTATTAGGATGCTGGAGAAATCTGGATGAAGGCATTGAACATAGCTAAAATCCCTGGTAAACTCTACTGCCTAGGATTCATGTGTTCCTTTGGTTTTCATCTGTTTGTAGATGTGAGTGAAGGTGATCACTCACTGTCAGCGGGTAATCCTTTAGTAGGCAACCTGCAACAGAACAGGATAGGACAGAAGAACAACAACCAGTCTAGTTTATAGTCATGGAAGCTCAGCTGATAGTTGAATTTTTAAAGATCTTTGGCTTTCCATGATTTCATCTCTTCATGTTCCAGATGTCTCTAAAGTAATCCTGTCCTCTTGAGGTTAACACATTCCTGACTTTGTGTTTGATGCTCACCCTGTAACCCTGCTGTATGCTGCCATCTGCTGGCAGGGCTAAGTTACCAGTAGCAGGAAGTCTATTAGTCCAGTCTTATGCTTCCTTTTCATTATCTTTGCTGTTACATTTTATGTTCACCAGATTTGTCTTTATTGTTGCTGATTTTAAGGCTTTAGAAATACTTGTGTTTTTTCAGCAGGACGCAGGCAGTTTGCCCACCATGAATGGGCTCAGAAGGCAGCCTACCTGCTGGGCTGCACCCTGGATGAGCTGTCCTCTGTGATCTTTAAGAACCAGACCCGGGGAATGCAGCCGCTGTTCAGAGGGGGCCCAGATGATGCTGGTACAGGCGACAACTTAGGTAAAAACCACCAGCTTTAAAGCCTGGAACTTTGATGCTGACTTCTTGTCAGATAGGTGTATAATTCTTGAAATGGTTTACACTAGAGGTGCACCAATTGCAATTTTCTGGCTGATCGCTGATAACCGATCTTTAAAAACTCTGACCTGCCAATTCCAATTTTGGCCGATACAAATTTTTTTTTTTTCTGAAATTGAGATGTCAATTTTCAGAAAGCCACTGAGTTGGCAACAGTGGGGTAACTATTGTTAACTGCAAACTCGCAGACATGACTTGTTGGGCTGGTGTATCAGTCAAACCTCTTTGATAGCAGAGCAAAAGAGGACAGTGATAGATTTTTAGATCTTTGGTGAGGTAAGTAAGATCTGGGGATAATATCAACTTCACATGTAAGTATCGGCCAGTTACCAATTTCCCAAAATTCAGGAAATCGGCTCCGATAAATTGGTGCACTCCTAACTTGCAGTTTGTCTGTCTGCCTATAAATAAAACCTATAAATAAAGTGAGATAGGAGCAAAAAACACTGCCATGAATGTGTCTGCTCCCATTCCTATGCTAGAAAATAAACTATATGATTCATACACATAATAACTAGTGTTATCTACAATTCTATGGAGAGCATTATATATTCAGCATGACCCATTTCAGTCACAATAACATTTAGTGATGATCAAAAATTCCCTCTGTATAGAACTATAGTACTGCATCTGTGTTTATATTTAGGAAGCACTGAGATTTCTTAATGCTATATTTTTATTATTAATGAGGCAAATAATAAAACATTCGACCCTGATTCAGCTGAGTGACACTGCTGGTAGTTTGGTTCTGGCTCTAAGCAGCAGTGTCATGACCTCTGACCCCTTTGTCTCATAGGATCTAAATTCACAGCTCTGGAATGTTTGGAGTCCATGGCATCAGGCCTGTACTCAGAGGTCTTCACAGTGGTCATCTCTCTCATAAACAGGTGAGATATTTTTGTTATTACTGCAGCTAATGGCTAACAGCCTCTGGTTGACACCATCTTTTCTACAAACCTAGTTCTTTCATATTTTCTGTTTTTATTTATTACTAAGGTTTCTTTTTGGGGTTGATTTTTGCTGTTACTGTGTTTTGACATCAACTCATGCTCTCACATGTTTTCTGTTACTGTCTTGAGTCTGCTCAAGATGGTAATTTAATTGATTTAATTTGTTCTTTTTCCAGATGCAGTCTTTCCTCTGAGTCCCTTTTGTTTTTTGTTTTTTTCAAGTGTTTCTTATTTTTGTTGTTTGTACTGTAAAATCAGTAAATATGACAAACCGAAAACAATCACGTGGTTTTGGGAAAGTGGAGACGAAAGGCTCCAGAGCAGTGGCTCCCCACCCTGGTCCTCAGGGGTCTTTGGGTCTCCATCTTTTAAACATGTCTCTGCTCCAGCACATCTCAATCTCCTCTTCAGCTGCAGCTGAAGCCTGTTAATCACTCATTTGGGGCAATAGTGGCAATGACCCCCTCTAGTTTGGCCTGCAGGT
>CAEGAG010055383.1:0-24558 GCA_903067065.1 Brachyrhaphis terrabensis
AGACAGACAGACAGACAGACAGACAGACAGACAGACAGACAGACAGACAGACAGACAGATAGATAGATAGATAGATAGATACTTTATTGATCCCCAGGGGGAAATTCAAGATCTTATTTGTTTAATTAGACATTTTTATCAGATTGTAGACTTTACTAAATCTTTGAGATGTACATTTGAGACCAAAAAGAATTAAATGCACATTTTAGTAATAAAGTAAATTCCAATTGTTTTCAACAATTAGTCCCTTGATTATATGATTATGTTTGCATAACAATAAAAAACCCTCTATTTAATATAAATTCCTCTTTCAACTAAAAGGTTTTGATACTTGACATTATTGTATTTTCATATATTTTTAATTTAACATGATGCCAGCTGTGTGTGTGTGTGGGTGTGTGTGTGTGTGTGTGTGTGTGTGTGTGTGTGTGTATCTCCTCATATCAAAGTTTATCAAGTACAAATGCAAAAACCGTGTGCTGTGGCTCTTCAGCGGGGAGAAAAAGTCAGAAATCTGAGAAAAAAAATTACAGTTAATGCTTCCCATCTCCCACTCTGTGGGTCTGGACAGCGCCCTGCAGGGCCTATAAATACGCACACTCACACACACTCACACACACACAACACGCATAGCCAGGTCAGAACCCTGAAGCTTCAGTGGCAACTTGGAGGGCCAGAATAATGACTTCCATAATGTCTTCCTACAGTGATGGGAGAAGAAAGTGTGAGAGGAGAGGGAGCACTTTCCTTCCAGGACTGTAGGAGTCCTTTTGTCGCTCACCCTGCGGGAGCTTTTAGTCCTCGCCGCAACTTATTGGTTGTCCAGCCGTGTGGGTTCGGTGGCTAAGAGGAGGAGGGGGCGGGGGGCGATTGATACAGTAAAATCCTCTGGCCGTGAAGATTCAGGGATTCAGAGGCTGTTTGTGTTGAGTGGAGGTCAAACCTACAGTCGATCAGCTTCCCTCCCTGTGTCACCTTTTATTTTCAACACTTTTTTTCTCCTCTCCTGAATGAGATTGATCGTGTTTTTATTATTTTTCTAGCTGATGTGAGTTTGCAGTGGTTCAATATGTGATTTGTCATATCATTGGCCAGTTGAACATCTGGAGAGGATTAGAGACAAAAGTCCTTCAGGTTGATAAAAATACTATCAACTAAAGCATTTACTCACTTTTTAGTTTCTTTAACTGTATGTAGCATAATTATGCTATATTAATATTTACAAATTATCCAGTCTGTCTATCAACAATCACTCAAAGGATCCCAACTACAAATTTAAAGGATGTTTTGTTCCTTTTTCTGGAATTAACTTATTTGATATTAAAACTAAAATGAATCTATTTCAATGAAATTGAAGATGTGTCAGAAAAGCCAGCAGAAACTGGTAATTAATATAATCAGAAATTTATTGTACTATTAATCATGCAGCATTTTAACACATTTGATTAGATAAAAAGAAACAAGAAAATGAATAATAAATCATATATCCATGATGAGCATAAAATAATACTAATGCTATTTCTAATATAATGCTAACACACTAATTTTAAAAATAATGCCGGTTTTAGTTTTAAGAATAATGCAAATGTTCTAATATAGTACTAACATTGAAAACCAATTCTAACATTAACTCTTAAAATAAATGTTAATTCTAAAATAAGGCTATTTCTAAACATATTGCTGATCCTATTTCTAAATGTAAGCAGTTGAAATTTCCTGTTGGTTACAGCGTTACAGCTTGGTGCAGTTATTTCAAAGCTCCACATTCGGATATAAAACTGTCTCACTCAAACACACAGCCATAAAAATCTCCAGCAACACAGAAAAAAAGCTACTTAATATGTTTTTTGGGAATAAAGTTTCTAGGGAATCTGAATAGTCACTAAATATTGCGATGAAGTGGATAAGTCGGCAACTGTGCTGCTTTCATCCTGATCACAGTCTGCTACCCACACCATTGGCCACGCCCCTCTGTGTCCTTTGGCTCCGCCCGCTTTGGTGGGATTTTTCAAAAAATTTTCAGACGAAGCGTTGTGCTTTCAGAAGAGCTAGTTACATTTTAAAGAAAATCATAACTACAAATAAAAATATTTGTCGCAAACAAATGTCAAACTAAAACATTTTTCGTCAGTACAAGTTCAAATACAATGTGTTTGTGTGTCTTAAAAATCACCAGAAACTGCCAACTATGACACAAAACCATTTTAGTAGATTATTCAGGCCTAAATTAAAAACATATTCAATAACGATCTAATTGCTTTTTTAAAGCCAGTGATTACAAATTCAAAAGTGCTTCTGATTCTGTAGTAAAAAGTGCTTGAATACCTTAAAAGCTGTTGAACCACGAAAAGATGAATAGAAACAAAAAGCGCATCACAGAGGTAGGCCAAGAAAGATGTCACTACTTAAAAATAGGAAAGTAAGAGCAATATGCCTCAACAAGGGACATGTAAAAATGGCTATGATTATTTGTGACAAATTGTAAAATCCCTACTGAAGGAAACGTGATTCTGAGCCAGAATACGTCACCCACTATATTTAATAAGAAGTACATGCCTTGGGAAAGTCTCCATAGCTTTTTACCTATTCCACATTTTGCCATGTACAACCTACAAACTACAATGCGTTTTATTTGGATTTGAAAAAGCATCAAATAAAAGAGAAAATATGTCTAGACCTGCTCTTTTTCCATCTCACAGGTGCTAAAGCATCAGCAGCAGTCACTGGGCAACACAATGTTACACCTAAAAGTACATAGAGAAAACTCAGGCATTTGAAAATTTTATGCAGAAAGACTTAATACTGATGCATGATAACAACCTTTCCAACTTGTAAGTCATACTGTTCAAACAATTATCTGATTATTTAAAAAGCATGGTTAGCTACGCTGTACAAATATTATAGAAGAGCTCAACAAACGTCAATGCTATTAGTTTTATCAGCTTCCTATGATTTCGTGACTTTAGTGTCGGCTCTCATTGCTGAAACTTTTAAAATTGATCCGTACATGGCTCCATCTATTATTGCATTTATGTTGTAGTATGGACAACTACGCCAAAACAAAAAACAAAGCAAAACAGAATTTCAGAAAAATATTGAGTAGCAAGACCTGCTGTGTGAACACAGCCTGAGTTTTACACTCCACCAACTTGACCTCGTTGCTGAAAAGGTCATGTTTGCTCCAATTTATGTATGCTGGATTACAGTAAAACCTGCAGAAGAAACATACAAAACAGTCTGTCCGATGTTGTGTTAAAACATTGTCCTAACAGTGATATAGTGGTGGCAGTATGATGGTGTGGTTATCTTTTTGTTCATAGCAAAACAAATGAAGCAAATTTCTTGTCAGGACTATAAAATATTTGAGACCTAGGTCAAAGTTCAACTTCCAGTGAGACAGCAAATCTGAACACAGAGGCGGCACTGTAATAGACTGACTTTAAACAACACTCTTAAATTGGTCCAGTCAAAGTCCAGACCTAAATCCAACACAACTAATTATGGAACCTTTTCAAACTTTCCAGATTTCTAAATCGAGTAAAATAAGATCATTCATACGGACTCCGATGTGTCTTTGTGGCCATTTGGACAAAATGTTTTACGGAGCAATAGAGGTTAAGACATTCAAAATTCAACATTTAGTGAGGACATTATGAATAGAAGAAGAGCAGTTTTTATAGGTGAAAGGTCAAATCTGATGTCACCATGTGGTGCACTGTCTTTATAATTAACAGTAAATACACACCACTCTGCAGTTTGGTATTAATATTTCTGAGTAAAGGAAGAAACAACTTCTACCTGATGTTTTTAGTAGCCATTTTTCTTTTCTTCTTGAATTTATTATTGCTCTTGTTTAGGGTTGCTGTTTGGTTTGTTGCCTAAGATGCCTAAGATCAGTCTCCTAATGCAACCTGCTGCATCTGTACTTTTATGACTGAGTTGCATATCTGTATCTGTGGAAGCACGTTTGATTAGATGATTATTTCTAGACAGGATAAGTGGGTGAAACAGAAACTCTGTTGACTCTCATTCAGGTAATCAACGCACACATGCCATGGCACACCACGCTATGCCAGATTGCATTACCTGCCTCTTTTCATAGGTACATAATGAGATCATGGAAACACTAGATGGATAGGTGGATGGAGGAAGACAAATTGAAATGTAGTGAGATGAGAAATGATGGAACATAAACTTTAGAAATCTTTTTAGCTTTGAAAACACCTGCTGGGTGATGCAAGCAGAAACATAACAGCGTTCTCCCAGTGATGACAGACGGGCAGAGAGAAAGTGATGTGTTAACACAAACTGGGCAAGATGGAGATAAACTGAGAGGGAAATCTGGTGGCCTGTCAGCTCAGTTCTCTCTGTCAATTTGTCCAAACAGAGGAAGCTCATGTTGCATTGGAGATGCAGGTAACAGGAGCTGGACTGGACCACACCTAAGCCACAGGTACCAGCCAACCCTCCTGCTTCACATGCACACAAAAGTTCGCAGAATTTATGAAAGGATGATTTGTTCTGAAAAGCTCGATAAATATTGATTAAACAATTGAAAAAGTATGACATAGTATGATTTTCTTTGTTTAATAACAACGATGGTAACCAAAAAACAAACTCCTGCAATTCACATAAAGGTTTTATTAAAACCTTTATTTCAGTTATTTATCCTGTTTTTTAATTTCCAGATGTTTTCTAGATTATTGCTGCCTTTCAATGTTTTATTCAGGGATTTAATATAAATAGAGCAATACAAATAGCAGCCACTCTTCCTCTCAGACCTTCTGCAGAAAAGGTGTTCCACACACTTCTTTTCTTTGAATTATAATGTTTTCATATCACAGATGGTGACCAGGGGCACTGAAATGTGAGTCACGGAGGTAAAACATGAGACTTGACATGTACATTAAGCTGTAATACAGGGGGAGTGTGTGACAGCTGCTCTGCTTATTGTGCAAAGTAAATGGCAGCGCCATGATTAATATAGTATTTCTTTCTCACTGAGCTCTGAGTAATGGCCGTTACGATGGATGGGAACTCTTGGAGGACAACATAGTTCTGTGAACAAAGTATCTACTCCCTTATACATTTCTGCTGTCCATTCCTTTTCTACTTTATGATCTAGTAATCGGAAAAAAATTACTAACTTTCTAAACATTTTAATGCAATATATGGATAGAATTCTATTGTTGCATTGCTCAGTCTTTTTGCTGTAGTTGGGAAATAAATTAGTTGCTTTTTTTGCAGCTTTTTCCATAAATATTGAACACTCATTTCAGAAAAATGTATCTGTTTTCTGTATAAGTTACATTTTTTCCTTGTTGATCCTCGGTTAAGTGGAGACCAAAAGCCAAAGACTTGCAGACTTTGAGTACAGCCCTCACATTTAAGTAGTACATTCATCAAACCAGCACATCCTGCACCACTTAGGAGTTTTGTTGGAACTGCTGGTTTGTTCTGTTCGTTAAGATCAGCCCATTTATAACCCAGGATTATATTTTTTTCCTGTCTGCGCTACCGTCTTAAATATTTTGATGCCAAACCTGCCAGACTGCTGCTCCAATGGATTTCAAATGTTCCAAGCGAGGAGACGAGATGGTTTCATGGCCACATTCCTACAGCTGCCTTCATGCTTTATTACACGTATTATTCTCCACATATTGCCCTGGGTTATCAGGCTGATGCAACAGTCAGCAAGCTGACTCCTTCATTCCTCTTCCTTCCTTCATATTTCTTCTTCTTGTTTCTTCCCCTGCTTCTTTATTACTATACATGTTTTTCTCTAATTAATTTTACTTATTCATATTCCTTATGGTCCCCCATCATTTCTATTGTTTTTAGTTTTTTGTTAAATTGTCCAACCATTTTTTGAAATTGAAATTTTTACTTTGTTGTTCTTCACCTTCACAATCCATAATAACTTTTATCACCAGGTTTCTTAATGTCTTTCATTTCTATTTATTTATTTATGTTTTTGTTGTCGTTCTACTTTTTGTTTTCTCTTTAATTCTTCCTCTCGGTCTTTACATAGTTTTTTTTCCTGCTATGGAATGTGTGATGAGCCTCCAGCTAATCCCATCCCTAAAGCACCTTAGCAACGCTCGCTAAGGGAATTTGAAGGGAGCTACACAAAATAAAAAAAACACAGAGACATGCACAAAGCCCAGCAAGCAGCCCCCTATTGGCAGCAAGTGGATCCAGGGATGTACTAATACATCTTCAAATGTGCTTTTTAAAGCGTTTGGAAAAGCTCTGTGGTTAGGCGATAACTCCCCACTGGTTAAAGGATGGATGCTCCTGTTGTGTTTCAGCTCTGCTTTTTCCTCCTTCTGTTGTTTTTTTTTTTTTCATCCTTTGCTCATCCCTCGCCATCGCTCCCCCTCAGCTCTTTCCCTCATCTCCACCGACCATGTTGCCGACTTTAAAAAAAAAAAAAGTTTGTGTAAACATGATGTATATTGTGTAAAATTTTCTCTTTGTTCTTCAAAGTCGGGCATGTTGGTTTTGATCTTGTTCATTTTCATTAGCTCATTTTCAAAAACATTTTCATTTTATGATGGATTTACAGTAGAGTTAACTATTGGAGTTATTTGGGATTTCAAATCCATCCATTTTGATCGTTTAACTTCAACTCAAACATACTGTAATTATCCCAAAATAAATGTAAATGCCATAACCCATATCACCCAAGCTATTTCCAGTAGCAGCCAGTCTTGCAACTTATCTGAAGAAGCCTCTGACTGAAGATAGTTTTATGACATACTAACAACTCAATGACAAGGCAGCAGAGACAGTTTTATACAGCACCATGTCCTGAATGACACCACAGAGACCTCTGCTAGTCCACCTCATTTGTTTTTGCCACTCCTGTATAAATCTCTGTGTAGGCGTATAGTTAGAAACCTCGGGAGAGGAATGGAAGAGATTGCTTGGATTTCCTGCGTCCATGAAGTCTCAATTTCAACTTCTCTGGGATTTGGGGTCAGTTCAGGTTTTATTATCACTTTTGAGATGCTAATCAGCTATTCCTGTTTATAAAACATACACGAGCAACACAAAGTTGTAAATATGAAGTACATTTTATTTTTGTAGCTTATTTCACAAAAGTTGCAAAGTGCTTCAAAAAGAGAACACAAATTAAGAGTGTTTTTACACCTGATAGTCTGGTAGACTCTGTTTGATTGGATTGAATGAATGAAATGATTAGATGCCGTTTGAGGAATCCCAGCTGTTGGCATCGTGTTTTCGACTTTGCAGCAATCCCTTGTTTTAGTCAATCATATGGAGACAGTGGAGAGGAACTGGGCTCAACATTATCAGCCATTTGCTGTGACTGGCTGGAGATTGGGAATACAGGGAGAAGGCTCAGGAAAATCAAAGCAGCACTGGACCAGGAGTGATTTCCATGTGAGAGAATAGCAGAATACACAGTTATGGAAACCCAAAGCTCTGTTTGGGTTTTGTTCAGCTTCGTCTCAGATGGAGAAGTTAAAGTAGCTTGAGGTCTTTTTCATGAGTTTTGCTAGAATGGAGAAGGAGGTAAAGGGTTTCGTCTTCAGAAGTGACCTTTGCTTTTATTTATGGATCTTTGTGTGTCTGTTTGCATTGGATGCAGAGAGCCAGGATACGGATTTAGTTTTGCTATATTGATATTGTCCATCTCTTTCAATCCATTTCACAATTATGGACTACTTTATGACTGTAAGGTGATCAATACGTTTAGACTTATTACACTTTTCATTACTTAATTTGCCTCACTTTGTTGAATTATAAAAACCCTTTATAAGTTTTTCACCCTGAACAGTTATCTTTAAGTTTTAGTTATCAAACCAGGTTTAAGTAAAAAATATATTTATGTTACGTTAAGAGTGGTTTAATGACAGTAAACAGATTAAGCTGTAAAGGTGATAAGATTAGAGTATATGTATGCGTGTGTGTGTGTGTGTGTGTACGCTGAGATACTAAGGCTATAATGAGAATCTGTAAATACCCTCAGTCTGAATCCCTCTCCATGTTTAATCTGAGTCCATAACTACTGGCTGCCAACACAGATCATCCCCCTGTTCTTACACGCACACACCTACACACACACGCACGCACATATGCACCAGTAAACACATGGGGATATCAATATTCAATATGCAGCATCCGCAAATAACACAAACAGGAAAAGCATTTATAGATGACGACGTATATTCTGACAGATCACTCATCCTCTTTCTCACACACAAACACACACACGCACACGCACGCACACATGAGGAGGCCTACATAAGTGGATCAGGGAAGTGGGTGTGTGTAGGAAACTTCAGCCAGGCTATCACTAACAAGCATGCTTCCCTCTCTCTCTATCCTTTATACAGCAAATCCCTCCACTCCACGCCAGAGATTAGCATATTGTTTTACACAAATGTGTGCGCACACACTTCTGCACACTCACTTCGATGGTGTGTGTGAGCGTGCAAAGCAGCTTGCTTTGGCGTAGAAGGGCTGAGTGGGATCTCTGCTGATGTTCTGAGGGTCACGGGATGTTTTGGGTCGCCCCAGATCTCAGGTTATCAAGCCCTGGATGGTGTCTCCAAGTCAAACATCCAAGTTTCAAACTCGCTTTGTTTTATTTTTTGAGAGGTTTTCCTTTTTTTGTTGTTGTTAAACTTAATGATTAGTGTTCACTTTGAGTGCATCTTTGCAATTCCTGGCTTGAATGCAGGAATTCATATTATATTTCATGTGTCATGCAATCTAAATCAGTTTGCAACTTTATGTTTGCATCTAATCTTCAGCAGCGTTGAAACAAACCAAAAAGTTTCTTTTGTGATGTAAAAATATACAACAAGGGGGAATAAAGCATTTTATGTTTTTATTTGCTACATAGTTCAGCTAGGATCTGCACGTTTTTACCAAAACAAATTTAAAAAGCTGCAAGAACCTTGTTTGATTAGAGTTCACATTCTAAAAAGTTTTCCAAATCTAATACATTTTGTTAATCCTTTAAATATGTTTGATATGAAAAAAAGAGATCATTTAGCTTTCATTTGATTGGTTGAAGCAGAGAGGCATCCTAACCTTACAGGCCAGACATTGCAGTCCTCTGCTCACATCTGAAGCTGTGTGTTTCAGATATTATTAGCACACAAAAGTAGATATTTAATTCCACTGCTAACAGATGAGCATTGATTAGATTTTCATAATGCAAAAAGGAAGAGACTGAGATGACATGAAACCAAATGCTAAGTGTTTTCCTAATAATAAAATCTTTTTTATAGAAAAAGCAGGAGAAGAGAAAATCACTGGCAGACTAAAGAGTGCAGCTAATAGCTTTCTGCTCTGCGTCTTACCTTCGCTACCAGAGGTCAACGTGTTTCAGCGTTGACACAGAAATGTGCATTCCTAATGTCTGCAATATGGCGCACTGAAGTTTGTGTTTCATCAAAGGAGCATGCTTTTAAATGGTTTAAATATGATGCAGTTACTTTTAATTAAAACAGTACGTGTAGCTGTTTCAGCTAGGTCTAAAACTCATTTATTTAAAACTTCAGAGGTCTGCTTAGATATATATATTAAAAGAAATAAAAAGCTGAAGTCATCTTTTTATATAGATATGTCAAAAAATATGTTCAGTGCCTGAAAGATTACAAACAAAATCTTCTGAGCTGTGAATGTTTCAGCTGATTCGACCGTATCTGCATTGCTTTTAAGAAAGTGTTGCCGTCCCTTAAACCTCTCCACATTTTGCTATACAGCATCAACAAAGTTTAATGTATTTACTTTGATTTTATGTGAGACGCATATACAAAATAGTTCATAATTATTAATTGAAAGGAAAAAGACATTTTTAAAAATTATAATCAATTAAAAAGTGTGATGTGCATTAATATTCAGCCACTATGTTTGGCTTCTTTGTAGAATCACATTTTTCTGCAGCTGTAAGTCATACATGATATTTCTAAGCTGGTAGAATATCGTCTTTGAGATATTCATCAAATCCAGTCAGATTAGATGGAGAACATCCACTTTCAGGTTTCATCTGACCAGAAAATCTTCCATGTTCTTTCTTGGCTTGTTACAAACTCTAAAAACAACTTTCAACACTGACTTTCTTCCTGCCACTTTTCCACATTGGTCATATTTGTCTATCACATAAAATGCAAATAAAATATTTTGAATTCTTTGGCTACAACATGACAAGTGTGAAGGAAAACTGTAATTTCTCCTATCTATGTTTTTTTCCTTTCATTTTTAAACTCCACTGAAAGTGTAAAAGTATCACACTTTGACTTTTAGGACTTTCAAGTCTGAATGTGAGAACAATTTGCTGCTAAATACTCTTGGCCAGCCTTAGTCTTGATGAATGGCACTAATTGACCAGTGTTTTTGGCCACTATTCTGGTAGGAGATTGGAGAGATGTGAACCAGATCTCACCTGCAATCTGCAAATGACAGAGCCCCCCTCTGCAGAGGTGAAAGGAAGAGAGCGGTTCATTGGCCTCTGGGCTGGCAGGAGACCTTTTAACTGCGGTGATTACCTTAGCCCCAGCTACAGTTGTAATCATGTTAGTGTTTCCCGCTCTCTCCCATTCCTTCCTCCTCTGTCACCTGCTTTTTTTCTTTTCTTCTCCCAAGTGCCCTATCCCTCCAGGAAAAGTACCATGGTGTTTAGGTAATTGGCTTGACAAGACTTCACTTTTGCCCCCGCATCTATAATTGATTTAAAGGTAGAAATGCTGAAGCTTTTCTCGCTTCCAGTTGACCTGGGCACACGAGCATCTTAAAAAAAAAAAACTTTTCTACACGCTTTATTGCTGTATTCTTTCCAGCTCTGACATTAGGAGCTTTATATCAAGTATTTGTTTTTAGTTTTGTAGGAAACAAAATATGCAGAGCAGTACAATTTGAGGAAGGCTGAACCTTGTTCATTTCAGCACCTGGACAGCTCCCGTTCTACTGAAAACAACGTTATCTATTCATTTCAAGAGCTTTTACATTTCAATTATGAATCTGCAACATATTCAGTTACAAGTAAATCATCATAAATCGGATTGACTGTCCAGTTTTAGGCATCTGGATGTAGTTTCAGGCCGAACCTGTCAGGATTTGATCATGTTGAGGAACCAAAAGTTGATGCAAGAATCTACTGAGGATGAGGAACAGCTGACACTAATTTTAGAGGAAGAATGAGATACATGAGATAAGGGCTGAAAGAAATAATCAAATACAAACCCAGATGACAGAACTGACAAAACCTGTTTTCTTTCAACAATCTCAAGCACACAAAGCAAGTTCATTTGAGTTTATACTCTAGTTTAAGTTCTTCACAAAAAAAACAAGTTGAACATTAAGAAATTTGTGATGACAGAAGAAATACAAAAGATGAATTATAAGAAAATTTAAGCATTATTTTAAAAATGTTGAAATGGAATTAAAAAAACCCCAGCTGAAACACAAAACATCTCAAGATCCCAGAACTCATTATTTCTGTATTTCTTGTCTGTTTTTATACTATCCAGCTAATTAAGCACATAAAATACTGATTGATTTTAAAATACATGATCTCACTCTAATAATTTATTCTTAAGTTTTTTAACAGTTCGGCTTCAGAAGATGAGAGTAAACAAAGTTTCTCCTCAAGGATTTACTGTGTCAACCTTATTGTACATCTTGCATAATGATAACTACAGGAGTTACCATGACAACAACCACATCCTTAAATTTGTAGATGATACTGTTATTGTTAAACTGGTGACCTGTGATGAGAATAACCATGGGCCTTTAGTGAGGGACTTTATGAAACGTTTTCATGAAGTCTACCTAGATCTAAACACCTGAAAAACAAAATGATGATTTTGGTTTTAGGAGATTTTCTCACCTTCCTTCCAAGACTAGAAATAACAGTACAAACACACAGATGGTGGAAAAATATAAATACCTTGGAAATGTTAGAGATGATGTGATGAAATTTCATGTTAACATGGATGCAGTCTTTTAGCCACAAATGACTGTTCTAAAGGAAGAAGTTGCAGCTTTTTATCATTTTCAGCTTTTCATTGTCTTCCTTTATTGAGTCAATAATAGGATGGATTAGATCAAGACGTGTTTGTGTGCTATTGAACGGCCTAGTCAAAGTCCAGAACAAAATCCAATCAATTTGTTGTAATTTGACGTAATCTGAAGCAAAAATCTGCATGTGTGCCTTAATCCAAAAACAGAAACATGAAAAAGAGAATAATGCAAACTGAAACAAACATTTAGCTGTCTAGATTTTTTTTTCCTGATTTTGATTTTCATTAGGTATAACCACAATAATTGTAACACTGTACAATGAAACCTATTAGTAATTTATTGTGTATCTGATTCAGGTTCAACAGGCCTATAAACATGTCTGTTTCTCCTCTTCCTAGATGGATTGAGATATGAGTAGAGTGATAACTCAGCAGAGAAAATGAGGCAGACTTTCAGGCAGCAGCAGAGGCTGATGGAGGGAGTCAGACGGAGAGCAGCGAAGCTCCCTCAGCAGCAATAGGTCTGCTTTCGGAAAAAGAAAGGGAGGAGGGGGACCCTCGGATTAAGAGGCTGAAAAATGGTTAAAACGTGTCAACGTGTAATTGCATGATAAGGCCCCCTCGCAAGGAATCTGTTGGCCCTGTCGCTATTTTCTATGGCGCCCCGGCTAATCTCCTCTCGCCACATTCAGTCTTGTGCAATCGGTCCCCCGTAATCTCCCCTGACAGGACCGGGTCCAACGACAGAGGTGAGGGTTTTTATAGGAGAAGAGGCAGGGAAGTATGCGGAGGCGTGATAAACTGACGCCGATTATCCACGTTCAGGACATCAGGAGCGCGCAGGGGGGAGGCGATGGGAGGTGTGGGGCTATGGAGAGAGAAGTGCCAGAGCGGCGGTGTCCAAACATGTGCCAAGCAGAACATGAGGAGAGGAAAAAACCGGGCTGCACCGGGTTCAGCGCCGCTCCTACTGGAACCGGATGCATCAGTCAAGAATATTCCTCACTGACAAAGACTGGGACCTTTACTGGATGGAATCATCAAATTAGAACCCATTAATAAACCTGATCAAATTTATCATCTTCTGCTAAAAGCTTCCTACTGTACTTTGCAAATTCATAGAAAGAGGTGGGCAGAGAACCCAAAATTATACTCAAGCACTACTTCAAGATAAATTTACTCATGTGAAAGTAAAAAGTAGCCGTCCAAGTCATTACTCAAGTAAAAAAAAAATTTGGTAAAAAGTCTATTCAAGTACCGAGTAACTGATCGAAACATCAATCTTTTAATATTTAAAAATTACATCACAACACAGACTAAAACAGAAAGGAATGTGGAAATGTTGGTATTTTAAAGATTCAAATGAAAATGATTCATATAAATACCATGATTACAAAGTAACAAAATCAGGCAAAGAAACATTTTTCAAATTAATTTCTTTCAACATGAAACTCAGGAAACTTTGACAAAAACTTCAAGTGTGTGTCTGGTGACTTTTTTTGTTTTGGTTAAAACAAGTTTGTTCTTCATTCAGTGAAGTTGCTCATGTGAGCAGAGTAATCAGAATTGACTGAAGTAAAGTTACTCCATTAAAATTAGAAAATAATACTGTAGAAATACTCCTAAAAGTATCCCCCCCCCAAGAAAAGTTACTCAACTAAATTAAATAAATGAAACTCTGCTCACTATCACATTTTCTTACATTACTGTCACAAACTTTCATCCATTTCATTGACACTGAAATGGTCTAATTCAGCGAGATTTTATGCAATGGGCCAGCACAAAGTGGAAAAAGAAAAGAAGATTATTAAATTAGCATTTAACTCCTTTACTTCATATGTCTTCTTCTGTTTTCTGGAGCCTGTGGTTTCTTAGAAAACAAACAAGCAGACAGGTCAGCGATGAAGTTTTGGAGAAGTTTGAAGGAGGTACACTTCCAAAATGTGTGGTGGAAATCTAACAATGTCACCCTGAATGCACCTAACATGAAACACAGTGCTGGCTGCATCATGCTATATGTATGTTTTCCTTCAACTTGGCCCAGTCAGAGTTGATTGGAAGATGGATGAATCTAAATCCATGAAGAAAACCTGTTGGAAGCTGCAAAAGACCTGAGGGTGGGTCACAAGATGGCCTTCTAGCACGACAACCACGCTATCCCTGCAACCAGAGCTACAGCGGAATAGCTTCAATCAAAACATATTCATGTGTTGAATCTGGTTGAAAGTCTGTGGCGAGACTTGGAGCCTGAACTTTAGTTGTTCTGCAAAGTAGAATTTGCTGAAAATTTACTGTTCTGGTGTAAATCAGTGGGGCTAAACAAACACACACCACATTTTCCGTGGTGTGTGTTTGTGTTGAAAATGAAGACCATTTTTCCCACTTCAGCAATATGTTCTACTGCAGGTTTACCACCTAAAATCCCAATAAAATACATTGAAGTTTGTGGTTGTAATGTAACGAAATGAGAAAATATTTATATTTGTTTGACTGGCTTACATCAAAAAGGTTTGCTGTAGAAAAAAAACTTTCATAATGTCTTTATTTCTTTCTTTTAGTGAACCAAATCATTGAAGATAGTTTTAAATGTTAATTTTACGATATATGTTATCAGCATTTAACACAGTGAATAAATCAAGAAACAATATTTTCTGTAATGATTAATAGTCAGCTAATGTTTTTTTGTCTTGATTGTTAAACATATTTTATATATTTGTTCACCAATTTAGTCAAAGCTTAAACAGAGTATTTATTGAAAAAAATTATATTTTAATCGACTTTCTGAAAATAACCACAATCAGGTGCAATAAAACCTAAACAGAAAATGTCCAAAATGTTAATTGAACAAAATATAGAGAGGAACTGTAATTTATATGTTGATGAAGATTGTGAGTAACATGAAATGCTGTTTTGTGTTTTTATTCATGGGTTCGTTTTTATTTAAGATTTGATATGCTTGGGTAAATTTGAAAAATAAATAAATCTGAGTAAAAAAATAAAACCATAAAGAAAATCAAGCCTGGCATAACACAACTGTCATCTAGAACAGATGCTTAATACTCTTTGGTTTGAATGCCTTCTTTAGGAACATCTGAACAGAGAATTATTAGGCACAAAAATTAAAACAGCAAAGTTGATGTACAGTTTCACTGCGTATGATGCTGAAGTTGCACTGGCATGATTTTTTTTCTTTTAAGTTTGAGTCCTGAATAAACCGACTGATGGCAGCAGAAGTTTTCACACTAGGAAAAAATCCAAACAGGTTGTTTTTAATATTCACCTGAATTTATTTCCTCATTTCCCTGTCGTGTTCCTCTTGTCTGTCATAAATCAGGTATAAATATTGCTACCCTATGTTTCATCCAAGCATATTAATGGAAAGCTTAGTGGAGGAAAAAAATGTGATTTTGAAACATGCCCACTCAAAGGCTTTGGACAGCTTCATGACATGTGGACTGGAAGTGGATGTTTACAACGTCACAATCCTTAGGGAAGCCACTCCTGATCAGACCCAGTCAGAAGTCATCTTACCTGAATTGGGGAGAAAAAGGTCAGCACTGTCCTCTTATAGACGAAAGCAAATATTTGCATTTTCTTTACAAATTCAGGTCTCGGTCTGAAGGAAGAGTGCAGAGGCTCAGAATTCACACTGCAGGAGGTCCAGTGAAACGTTTCCACAGTCACTGGGAATGTGGGGATTTGCTGCTCGTCCATTGCGTTCTATCAAAACCAAAATCAGAGCCGAACTCTGACTTTGGCACCTGCTGCTTCCTTCAGATGATAAGTTCTGTGGAAACACTGGTTTCATTTTCCAGCAGGACTTGCTGCTGCCTACGCTGCTAAAAATAGCAACACCTGCTTTGAGGAGCGTGGCATCAGGGTTCTGGGTCGACTCGCAAACTAACCTGACCTCAACCTGTTTGTACTTTCTTTTTTGTCTTATGTGACATTACACATTACAGATGTCATTAAATCACTAAAAAAAAGAACTTTTTTCCTATGTAATATTAAAACAACCAAAGCTGATGAGTGAAAGTGATTTAGTGAAGGAATCTAATGTTCAGTGTTTGTTTTTTGGCCACATTTTCTCAGATGATTTTAAATTGAATCTTTTAAATTAAAAGATTCTTAAATGTTTTCAGGGCTTGTGTTCGCTCAAGTATTTCAGTGTTTTAGTTGCAAGTTATTGCGCTTTTTTTTTCTTGAATTCTTAAAATAATTAGTGAAATATCTTCAATTTAGTCT
Source organism: Brachyrhaphis terrabensis (assembly GCA_903067065.1). Classification (NCBI taxonomy): domain Eukaryota; kingdom Metazoa; phylum Chordata; class Actinopteri; order Cyprinodontiformes; family Poeciliidae; genus Brachyrhaphis; species Brachyrhaphis terrabensis. The sequence goes on from CAEGAG010055383.1 coordinate 16,245, forward strand.
GGAGGACTTCCCAGCTTGACTGGACTGGGTTGCGTCCTCGCTGTCCCTCTTGTTTTCAGGTTCAGGCCCGAGAGGGAATTAGGCTGATAGAACCAGGGGTGTTGTTGGCCGGCCTTTTTGTCAGCCGTGACCCTGCGGTCGCCCCGGCTTACACCAAGACTAATCCCCATTCTCCTCCAACACAAAAACCCCCTCCACTCCTCCCATTCATGCCCCCTCTCTCTGCCCCGGGGGCCTCCGCTGATTCAGCCATCAAATTTAAAGAAGGAAATCATTTAACAGCCGTGGCAATTAGACACACAGTTGCAAAGCGCTTGATGCTGGAGGTCAGGGAGGCGGGGGAGATTTGAGGAACACAGGTGGTAATAAGTTTGAGGTGAGCTCAGCTGAAAAATACAAGTGAACCGACTGCGGGATGCTGTGATCGGATTGGCTTTTGTTTGAGATTTGGACTGCTGAGGTCACAATCCTGCAGGCAGGTAGACAAACAATGATACTTCTGGCCTAAAGGGGAAATTAAACAAAGGGGTGTGAGTGCAGAGTTAGTTCAGACTCCTGCACATGATGATGCTAACAAAATAATGTGAAATCAATTGTTATTGGAAATGTTCCTGTTAAAATAAAAATTACTTTAAAAAGTAGTCAATATATAAATAGCAATTTAAAATATTTAAGCAAGGCTAAAATCAAAATATCAAATACGGCAATTAAATGCATCACATTGGTGATTTTCTACATTTTAAATCTACAAAAGAGGCTGCAAAATAAGTGATATTTACTAAAACGATAGGAAAAACACTAGAATCACAAAACTTAGCACCCTGTGTACTGTACTAAGTTTTCATAATACAATTTCACAACTGGAGAAAAAGAAGTAAACACAAAAAAAGAGCAATTTTAGGCAGACCCACCTAAAACATAAATAAATAAATTTTATAAAAAAATTTTCAACTGAATAATAAAGTACATAGGCGTTTCTTCAACAACAACAAAAACCCATTAAACCAGTTGTTTATAATTTTTAAGTAAGACGATTTTACAGCATATTATTTTAGGCCTGCTGTGCAAAAAATATTTATCTTAATAATTTTGTGTAACAACTCCTGATTTATTCCCGATTCTGGTGAATTGACTCTTAGTTTACAAAAGAAAAATAAATTGGTGCTCCAGGTTATAAATGCTGTTTCTTTTAAAATGAAAGAGATTTATAAAAAAATAAAAACACAAAGTGTAACGTTTCTCCAAGACACAAAAAAATCTTGGAAATTTTATTAAAGCCAGCGCTGCTCCGGCTTCAGCTGCAAAAATGTAGATTTGCCTTTTTGTAAATTATGTATACAGTTGCATAAAAGCGCTTTCAGTAGGCCTATTTATTCACAATTTACAAGATTTTACAACAACAGGAACAAATTCAAATTACACAGACTCACATGTTTACAAGCATCAAAACTGGAAATCAATTGAAACTGCAGCCTGTAACTTTTTTTTTCTTTTTCTCCACACCGCTCTGCATTTATTATACGCTTCCCTCTTTAAAACATCATCCAAACACTCGGCTGGTTTCTGTAATTCCGCCGAAATGTCGGAGAATAAAATAAGATTTAAATTGCACGAGCCTGTACGGATTATAATTTAAACTGTGTCAGAAATTGGCAAGCGACAGTAAATCTGAGGCGCTTTCGGACAAAAAGATCCATCACTTTTTTAAAATAACAATTATTATTTAAAAAATAATAATAAAAAGTTCATAGTGATTGCATTATTATGACTGCAGCCGCCTATAATTTACAGTCCACCAGCAGCTGGAGCCCGCATGTGGAGTGGAAATATTTGGTTGTGTTCGCAGTGCTTTCAGTTCATATGGACGTTTTAAATGTGCGTGAGGGGAACCGTCCCGTTCACCGCAGCGGAGCCCCCGCTCTGGTAGTGCTGCGGGTGCAGCACATGCAGTCTGCTCTGAACGGAGTCGCCGCCCGCCGCCTCGCCAGTGGGAAGATACATGCTGATCATGTCCCGCAGGTCTCCTGTGGGGCACGGCGGCGGTGCGCGCGCCGTGGAAACGGGCGGGCTGACGCTCGGCTCCGATTTCACGAGCGAACCCAGAGTCCCTCCGATGGCCCCGGACACGGGGGAGACCCCGGAGCTCTGGTGCTGGTGGGTGTAGCCGGTGATGCCGCCGTAGCCCGGCGGAGAGGCGCTCATGTAGCTCTGAGAGTTCGAGATCGGGCTGTAAGACAAAGCGCTCATGTCATACCTGTGCACCGGCTGCGGGTTGTGCGGGTGGTGATGCGGGTGGTGGTGATGGTGCGGGTGATGGTGCGGGTGAGCCCCGCTGCCCGGGTGTTGGGTGTACGCCAGCTGCGCCTCCTGCATCATGGCGTGAGCCGCCGCCGCTGCGGCCGCCACCTGTCCCGAGTACGTCCCATTCGCCCAGCCGTTTACATGCGAGGCATAGCCCGCACTGGCCCCCACATGTCCCGCACCGGGGCTCTCCAGCCGCTGCCCGCCGCCCATCCCCACACCCGGCGATGAACCGAGGAGTCCGCCGGCAAGTGAGTACTTGTCCTTCTTGAGTAGAGTCTTGGTCTTCCTCCGCGGGCGGTACTTGTAGTCCGGGTGTTCCTTCATGTGCATGGCCCGGAGCCGCTTGGCCTCGTCGATGAAGGGTCTCTTCTCCGCCTCGGTCATCACCTTCCACTCCGCGCCCAGCCGCTTGCTGATCTCCGAGTTGTGCATCTTGGGGTTCTCCTGTGCCATTTTCCTCCGCTGGCCCCGGGACCACACCATGAAGGCGTTCATGGGTCTCTTGATCCTCTCCTGGGGGACCTTCCCTGCGGGCCCCCCGCCTCCTCCTCCCGCATGTCCCCCCGGGTTGGATGGGTTGGTCTGGGGCACCACGGGGGAATGCAAGTCCGTCTCCATCATGATGCTGTACATTCACCTCGTCTTTGTAGGACAGAGTCAGACAGACAGAAACATTCAGCCTCCAAAAACACGGAGGGAAGAAGTGACTGAAATCCACTCAGAGCTGAAACTGCAGCGTCTTCCTCCTCCGTGTCATCCGTGGAATGGGAAGGACTTGTTGGAGCGGACTTTGGATGAAGCTGAGCCTTACTGGGAAAAGTTACCGGTGCGTGCCCGGGCCGCGCGCTCTGACAGCAGCTAAATGAGCGCGAGGCGGCCAATGGAGAGGCGCGAGCGCAGACGTGATTTGCATGCAAGGGGCTCGAGGTTCTGGTGACGTCGGAGCGCGAGACCTAAAAATTACTCCCTCTGTCATCGCTTTTGCGCGTGTAGCTAGAAAAAACACGACACGAGCGCGAGTTACGCGGGTCCAAAATGAGTCAGGAGGACTGAGAGATTTAATGGATCATTTTTATTATTTCAACTCACAAATCAGAAGAAAAATGACATTACAGCAAAATTAAACTATGTAAATAAATAAAATTCAGGTAGAACAAAATCAACTGAAAGTTAAATTATTAATACAGTTTCAGTCAAAACAATTTATTAAGAAACGGCTTTATTTTTTTAGCTTTACGCATGGAAGATACAGATATGAGCGCGTATCCTTCTTTATAGTAAATATATATTTATTTGAAAAACTATAGATATATTCTGCTTGTATCCTGGAAGACCCATTTTTTATTGTACTATTTATTTATTATTTTATTAATACTACATTTATTCATTTATTAAAACCTCATTTAAAGCTTATTAGAAAACAAACTAAACAGGCATTTTCGCGTGTTTTTATATGCAATTTATTATAATAAATTTTACTTAATTTAAGTAGCTCACCAAATCTTTCTTTGTCTAAATTAGGGTTACAGAGCCTCTATTCAGAGCCACAGGTGCTTTTTTGTTGTTCCTCGTTGCTAGGAAACAGGTGAGTGACGCTTGGAGCACGTGACATTCAAAGCACATCTTTTGTTTGTTTCAGGACTGCTGAAAAAAAGGAGGGGAGTAGAAAGAAAAAGCCTACAGTAATCCTATAATAAATGTTGGACATGTCGCAGCCTTTTAATGGTTTTAATCAATTAATGAGGCAGAATGCTGCTTCAGGAGCTGAACCAAGCAGGCCTGCAGCAGGCCCGGGATCACCTCCATGCTGGGGTTTCATCACAAAGATAAATGCTGAAAGAGATCATTTAGTCTGTCATGACCCACAAAATACCACTTTAAAAATGTCAGATGATTTTATTGTCTTTTATTTAATATAGTTCTCGTCTCCCACAACAGCTAAAATTAAATTTCACCAAACTGTTTTACTCTTCTTGTAAATATATAACTTCAAATTTATAGTAAAAATAAAAACCTTACTTAAATAACATTTAAAGAAAGACCATTCAAACTATCTGTAACTCAATGTTTTTAAAATATGTCTTAATGTAAGCTAGAGGAACAGAGAAGATAACGTTTGAAATTATCAACCTTGAAAAGTATTTCTTCTGTTTTATTTTACATCTAAGCATCTATTAAACATGCAAAACATTATGAATAATATATAAAATACTTTTTAAAAAGTATACATTCCCTTATAGATTTCTCTGATTCATGTTTTTTGTCACACTGAAACATTTTAGATGAAAAATATTCTTACCAGATAAAGATAACCTGGTTAAATATAAAAAGCAAATTTCAAATGATGATTTTCTCTGTGATGAAAAGTGATTGCACTCTAAACCTTAGAGGCAAAAACTGCCAATGAGTTTCTAACGTCCCTGTTAAGATATTTTGATCAGTTTTTCTTGCAGATTTATTTTAATTCAGCCACATTGTGATTTTGAGCATCAATAGCTAATTAAAGGTCAGATTTAAGTTCCAGCCTTTGACTAGGCCTCTCCAAAAAAAAATTTTGTCATCCATTGAGAGGTGGACTTAGCACCGTGTTTTGGATCATTGTACTGTTGCATAACGCTTGAGATTACGGTCACAAACATTTTGCTTCTTGGGTTTCTAGTAGAGAGCAGAATAAATGATTCCATCATTTACAATGAGCTTCCCAGGTCTTAAAGCCACAAAGCAGAGCTAAACCATCAAACTACCTCTATATGTTTTGACTGTTATTTTTTTTTTTTTCTAAATGTTGAAACATACATGCCAAAAAGTACATTTTTTTCCTATCAGTGTTAAAGTTTTTCTCTCCATAATGAGCTTTAGATGTTGTACTGGGTTGTTTCTTGACCTCCTGGCTGAGTTATTGTTGAGTTTTTTGAGTAACTTTGTCAACTGACCTCTTTAGGGAAGAATTGTCATTGTTCTATATTTTCTAAATTTTTGGATGAGCCTTTAAAATGGATTTATTACCCTTTACAGACTGAGTTTCCTGTTGTGAATGCTCAGGCTAGTTAGCATAACCTCTGATGATGATGATGATGATGATGATGGAAAAACAGTTTCCCTTTAACGGTAAATTGTTTCTCTAGCACATTTAGCAGCAAGTACACACGACTGATTGACAGCACTAAGGCCTTCCTCTTGGCTCTGATTGGTTGTTTTTGGTCAGGAGCGGTGCGTTTCTTGAGACAGCAATAATTGCTCTGGGAGCAGGAGGAAGTTGGTCTTTTCTAAGATTATCTGTCTCTTAAAAACAAATATGTAAAAAACATTTGCTTTACATACTGCAGCTTTAAGTGTGGATAGTTAAATAGATTTCAGCAATCATATTTATATATATATATATAACTGTAACGTGTTTCGGTATTCCAGTCTCCTGCTCCCTTGGCTTCAGTCCTGTGCCGGCTCTTTGGAGCCCTCTGGGATTTTGCCCCCAAAGTGGCATCTGTCAGGTGCTGCTCGGCTCTCAGCAGGCCGGTGAGCCATGTTGGCATGGCGAGGACTTTCCTCCTTAGCTGCTGCGTTGCTCGTTAAGAGGACTCCATTGTGTGATTGCTCTGAAAGAGTCGGATACCACACATGTCTGGGAGGCAGAAATCAGATCAGAAAATAGACAGAAATATTTTACATTGACCAAATAATTATATCTTGTCAGTAACAATGCATTGCTCTATTTACTAATGTAGTATTTATTTTTGTATTGATCCAGGAAGGAGAGGCAGTTTGTCAAAAGCTTTATTAAATTACCTCTGGTGTTCAGTGTTGAGGTATTTAGTAGGAGAATCAATTGACAGCTGATGAAGAGAATCAACTTCATCTGGGATTCCAGGGCCACTTTGGTTGCTTCATTTACATTGCAGTCTAGAGCAGGCTGACCTTTCAGAGCTGACGGCTTTGTGCAACTCCTGAGCAGAAAAAGGGACACCACTGTGACAGGCTTTAGCTCTGTCACTCCATATTCCTGTTTTAGCTCCTGTCTATCACTTTCTGCCATCATTTCTGGCTGCCGGCGGATTGACTGAAAGTGATTGTTATGAAAGCCAGCAGCAACACTTTTCCACTAAACATTAGAAGACTGTGTTAATAAGAGCTTATTTAGTAGAAAGTTAAACATATAAATGGTGATAAATAACAGTTATTTGCAAAACACACACAAAGGAATAGTTTCAAGTGAGTTAATCTCAGTAAAGTATCCTGCTCATGAACACTTTTCCGTCTTTGATCTAGAAAATTAATCTGGTTTGGCGACAATGATTTGACATCAACTAGTTCTCAGCATCAACATTTGAATAAGTTTTGAGTTTAAGCCCTCTACAATATTTTCTCAAACTTTAAATCACTTTAAAATACCAGAGGCACGTAGCAGATTAAGTCAGTTAACTAGAAGAAAATTCAAATACACTTTTAACTCAATTTAAAAAGAGTAATTTGACTCTTTTGCTGTGATGCAACGGACTGCAAGCTAGTAACCAGAACAAATATCCAGACAATTTAACCGTCTAATATCACCTTGTTAAACTTCTGTTACTCTATGAATTGGTTCTCTACTCATTGCACTGAATATAAACTAATAATTTATCAGCTCTCTACTGTCTATGTTTGTTGAATTCCATTAAAGCGAAAACAGAACACATATATAATAGTTAAGATGGCTGTATGTTAAATATAAGAAGCAATAGAAATAAAGTTTTTCTGATGTTGGATTCACAGCCCTAGTTTTAGCAAAAATAAATAAGATATTAAATTAATTTTTGAACATATTTTGGAGTTTATTGGGTAAAAAAGAGTATTGCTGGTAATGTATTAATTTACCTGTTCTGATAATAATAAGCAGTTAAACAATGTCTTCTTAATTCTTTCAACAAATGTACATCCAAGCTTACTAAATTTTACGTTATTAAAAGACAGAAGGTTCTTAGTCCATTATTGAAGAACATGCTTTCTTTTGTCCACAAACGTATTTGGTTGGTAAAAGTTTGAAGATCAGTCCATGTTAATCTTGAGTTGATCCATTCTGTGTTCCTGTTTGATCCTGGGATCCCGACTATGGAGGATCACATTAGTTTTCTCTTGAAGAATCCATATCCTCCTTCAGTCAGTAAGAGTTAAAATCTGCAACAGACAAACATACAAATCAAGACTATTGTTACATTATTTTTACCTGTAAGTTGCACACTTTAAGCTGTTAATGGAGGATATGAGAACATTTTTGAGCATAAAAGGAAATAAATGGGAGCAAGAGGAAATAATTGAGGCGGCAAATGATAGAAAACATTTTCCAACCTCAGAGTTGGTAAATGTCTAAAGGAGTAAATGATGGAGTTGATTGCAACAGTAAACATCCTCTGTTAAGAAATCTATAGCAGCTCACCTTTGCACAGTGCTCTGTGTTAAAGCTGTGCAGAGTTGGAGATCACTGCTGTGATGTTTTCTAAGTTCAAATCATGCATATCAGTGTTTTAAACATCTGTGCTAATCCTCATATTGGATCCATTAAGCTACTGAAGCCCATCAAGAATATTTTAGTAAATTATTCTACAAAATGCAACATGAACGGATTGTAACTATGGTGATATCTGATTCACTTAATGTATTTGTGATTTTCCATGAATGTTATCAGACTTGTTTATTGTGTTGCTGGGTCACTGTGTGGCATGGCTATTTATTAGTTTGCTTGTACTGCAGGTATCTGATATCTCATTGGTCAGGTTGATAACTAGGTGTACAATACTGGCAAAAAGTATTTGCTCCCTTATATGTTTCTTTTGTTGCCCTGCAACAGACTGGCAACCTGTCCAGGGTGACCCCGCCTCTCGCTCGAAACATTCGCTGGAGATAGGCACCAGCAGCCCTCCTGACCCATTAGGGACAAGGGTGTACAGAAAATAAATAAATGAATGGATGGATGGATGGATGGATGGATGGATGGATGGATGGATGGATGGATGGATGGATGGATGGATGGATGGATGGA
>CAEGAG010055388.1:0-17248 GCA_903067065.1 Brachyrhaphis terrabensis
CTCCATCATTCAGTCGACTGCCATATGCCAGACTGTTTCTCTTGGCCCTCAAAGAGACACAGGCAGGATAGAAATGCGTCAGTGTGCTCTGCCCTCAGGCTTTACTGCTCTTGTTAACCTCCTTATTCTTGGAAGCCGCAGCTGTGTGTCAGGGTGTACACAAAGAAACATGCATTGATGAACACCATGAGATGCATCATCTTTTTTTCAACCAGTGCGCTCTCTTACATTTACCTGTACCAGACAAATATTTATTAGCTTTTCTTGTAAAAGAGTTTGGAAAAAGTGAAGCATTCTTTCAGATTGAGACTTGTTCTCTGACTAAACAATTTCTACACCGGGGGCCAGATTACTCAACTCATTAAACTTATTCTGAAATACCTTAGATGTTAACAGATGAAAGCAACCTTTTTCTTCGGGGAAGCGTGAAGCTAATCTTAATGAATGTAACCCAAACAAAGTAATGTGTTGCTCAATAACTGCTCAGTATAAAGGCATTAAAAATGCAATGAACCTTTTTGGTTATACATAAAAAATTTTTATAGTGTCTTGTAAAAACACTAAATTTAACTTGAGGTTTTACATGACAGACCAACTCAAAATAGCACAAAATGTAATTGAAGGAAAATAATATAGGGTTGTCAAAGCTCTTTGCATATAAGGAAGCAAATCTTATCATCGCCAGCTGACAAGCCGAGCAAGGAGAGCATTATGCAAAGAGTCTCCATGTTATCTCTGGAAGAACTGCAGAGATCCATAACTCAGTTGGAAGAATCTGTTAACAGGACAACTATTAGGCAATGCACTCCTAAGCAAGAAGAAAGCCATTGTTTGAAAGAGAACCTTTAAAATGGGGGGGGGAACCAACAAAAACTTGTGGAAGAAGTTACTTTGTTCATTTGAGACCAAAATTGAACTTTTTGCCCTAGCTTGGCAAAATAGTGTGTGGCAGAGTAACACTGCATATCAATCTGCAAACAATATTTCCTCTGTGATTTCTTAGAATGGCCTAGTCAAAGTCCAGGTCTAAATCTAAGGGCAAATTTATGCCAAGACTTGAACACTGATGGTCACAGAGGCTCACCGTCCAGTCTCCCAGAGCTTGATCTGCACTGCATAAAATCACATTTTAGTCACTTGATTCTCTGGTGATGGTAGAGACAAATATTCAAAGGTGCTAAAGCTTTATATTCAGCAAATGTTGGTTCAAAAAAGTATGTACTCAGAGAGGATGTTTTGAAATGAGCAGCTCCATTAGGTATTGTGAAGAATAATGTATTAACTGAAGTCTGAAAGGGAATTGCTGAACTACGTGGTTGCCATTTAGACATGAATGTTCGACGTGATATACTCGTTAGATGTCTACTTCTAGACACATTAACCAATATTTGTGCTGGTTAAAGTCACATGAACACATGTTTGAGTGCCCTTAGTGTTGTCTTTTTGACAGCACTACAAGAGCAGGTTTGATTACACAAAGTGCAGGACTCCCACAGGTCTGAATTAAACAGATGTTCAGGGGACCACCCTGTCGAGTGTTTGTTCAGTTTGCTCTGGGAATAGACAGACACAGAGAGAATCCGCCCAGCTGCCCCATTCTGGGACCCTGATAGCAGATACATAGTGCCTTATTATTTTAGACTGGGTTTTGTTCAAAACAGTCTGTGCTGTTTGATCTTTAGACCTCTGACTGTTTTCCCTGGCGAGGCAATGTGTTGCTCCATAAGCAATTACAATAATACGTTGGTGCAGCTCGTTGGAAAATAAGCAGGCTGGATATTAACCGTTAAGTGGAAAATTGTAAGTGGAAGCATGGCCGCAGATGACGTTTGATTCTGCAGGGTGGGGCTGTTTAACAACCTGGTACCAGGCTCTGTTAATGTGCTTCAGCTCAGTCGGAAAGGAAATGTGTGAGTTTGTTGTCTGTTGTCCTGATAGACAGGAAGGGAGGCAGGAGACATACCACAGTTCCTGGTCCAGGACCAGCCTCTCTACCTCATGTCTGTTTTTTCGCTTTTGTTCCCTCTTGTTTGTTTTTTTTCGTTTTTTTTTTTTACATAGGGGAAAAAAGGGCTACATTATCTGGAGTTCAGACCAAATATTGTAAAATGTTATTACAACCTGTCATCATTCAAAGTAGACAACATTTTAAGTGCTTTAAATTGCTGACGCCGACTTATTTTTAACATAAAACAGAATGTGTTACGCATTAACAGGAAAAAGTTCAAAACACTAATAGAATAGTAACACTGCACACTTATCAAAAGTGGGTTGAAAGGTTTGTTTCAGCTCTGGAGATGTTCAGTTTCCAGAACATCTCCAGAGCGAGATAAGAAGGGAGAAGAGACTAGCAGACCACCCAAACCTTTTTAAAATATAGCAGCTGCTTCAGCTGTTGTGCAAATCAAATGCATACTGGACCTTTTAATGATCACAGGATTTAGCACGTTTATGTATGTTTAATGAATTTGTGCCTATAAGACAATTTTTTTTTTCTATTTTTCCTCTGCAAACCAGCCTTTAAAATAAGTCGGGCAAAGTTTAAAAAAAAATCTTTAATACTTTTCCAAACACTTCAGATTTAACAACTGTACGTGTTTCATGTGGAGTAACCATATATTATTTTTTTTTTGTCTTTTCAGAGCCTCAGCTGTCTCGAAAGAGGAATCACACAAGGTAAGGCAAACGTTCATTTAACTCTGCATCAGAGTTGAATAACTCGTATTATAAAACCCTTCTGAGATTATGTGGAAAAAATTAGATTGCTTTGCATGTACGCATTGCCTTGCAAAAGTATTCACACCCTTTGAAATTTTTTTTTGTCACTTTACAACTACAGATACCAATGTAAATAACTAGAATAGATGTAATTGATTAAGACAACTTATTTCATAATTGTGAAATGCAAAGACATTTATAAATGGGTTTTCAAAATATTTACGCCCCAAAAAACCTGAAAAGTTTGAAGATCATATGTAAAAATTTACTCTACCTAGAGTTAATGCTTTGGAGAACCAGCTTTAGCTGCAAAAACGTCTACATGCTCTACCAAAAATAAAAGTTTTCCCCTTTTCTTTTTACAAAATAACTCAAGCTCAGTCAGACTGGATGAAGAGCCTTTGTGGACATCAGTTTTCAAGTCTTACTATGGATTCTTAATTGGGTTTAGGGTTCAGCCTGATCTCAAGTGTTTTGCATTCTTCTTCCAGTTTCCTTGTGGTATTGCCCTGTTATAGCTTTATCCCCTCATTAACTCTGACTAGCTTCCCAATCCCTGTTGAAGTAAAGCACGCCCAGAGCATGATGATACCATCCATTACCATTTCTCAACAGGTTTCATATTAAAGCGGGCTGAATGTATGCTACACTTTTCAGATTGGAGTTTTGTTGTACTTTGTGGGACATTCCAAAAAAAAAAAAAACATCAGTTTGTGGTTATAACTTGGCAAAACTTGTAAAAAGAGGTATGAATAATTTTGCAAGGCACTGCTTGAGTTAACTTGTATGGCAGAGATGTAACTTGATTCGTCCACCAGTGTGAGAGCACAGTTCATTTTTATTATGTTTGTGCTGTGAGTTCTGGCTTCAGTGCATGGGATTTTTGTGGATTTGCTTTTTGTGCATGTTTGTCCTCACCTTCATCCAGGAAGAGCCTCAGGAAATCATTAAGCCTGTGCCGATCACTCACCCTGCGCCGAGCACCACATACACCAAGCCACCAAGCCAGCCCACTCCTTTGTACAACAAGACAGCTCGGCCGTTTGGGGGCGGCAGCAGTGGAGTTACTGCTTCTTCCTCCCTGACTGCTCCAAAAGTTGCCTCTATTCCTTCCGAATCATCAGCTTTCACCCCAGCCTCTCCCTCTCAGCCTCCACAGCCTCCCTTCGCATTGAAGTCGAGCCTCCCCGCTTCAGATTCGGCTGTAGTAAACTCTGCCCCCAAAATCAGCCCCGGCCGTTCTGCCTTCACCTCTCCCTCTGCCTCATCCACTTCATCTAACTCCTCATCTTCACCCAGAGTGACGGCCCCCCCTTCCCATCCTAATGTCCCGCAGCCCTCCGTCTATAACACACCTATCAACCTGTACTCCAACGCCAATGCTTGTGAAGTTGCTACTGGACAAAGGCGAGGCCTTTTGGAGAGCCAGGTTCTCTCAGAGCATGTAAATGGGTAGGTTCAAGGTTTTCATGTTTTATTTCTGTTTCACATCTTTCTTAAAAAATAAGTGATCCATTTCCAGCTACTGTTTGCATTTGTCAGCAGGCCTGGTATTTTTGTAGCTCAAGACTTGGTGTTATTGGACATTTTTGTGGTTTCCCCAACTGAAAAATTCATTAAAGCCAATATAACTCCGTCTGATCTCCACCATATGAAACTCTGTACTCCATTACACTTCACCCCAAAATATTTATCTAATTTAAAAAGTAAACAGTGAAACCACACGTCATAATTTGTATGCACTTGATTACAAGAAAATAAAATAAAAAGACTTGGCATAGATTGAAGTCACACTCTTTGTATTTGGTTTTAATCATCTCAATCCCAGCAGGAGACAGAGTGGCTTGTTTCAGTTCTACCGTTGTTGGAGGAAGTTTTCTGAGTGGATTGTGGACTGTTTGGTGGCATAGTTTCCATTATTATGTCACAGTCAGATGAAACAGGAAGATGTGTCCTATTTGCTTTACTACTTCCTCTCATGCTTATGTAGATTCTCAGTCATCCAGGACATGAAAGCCGTAGGTGCTAGATTTGCCTTCTATTGAAGCACTTCATCTTATTTTCACTGTTTCCCACTCCCTCTTTGCACAAGATTTAATGGAGCCAACAGTAGAAAGCAAAGGGTCAATGTTGTGATATTTAGCAAAATTAAGTTTTGGATGTAAACCAAAGTGTGCCCACAGCATTGTGGGCACACTTTGAAAAAGGTTCATGCACCTTTTTCAGCTGCATGAACCAAAAAAGGGAACTGACAACAACAGTAAAGAAATTTTTTTATTGTGTTTGGAGCAAAGAATCAGATTGTGGCGAAATTAAGTAATAAAACAGAAGATCTATTATTTACCTTCATATTTAATTGTCAACAGTTTTTTTTTTTTTTTTTATATATATTGTTAACCAGGCATTAGATATTTGTTATACCTTGACTAAAATATTACAGTTTCACTCTATCAAGGCTTCAGTGATTTTAAACAGGAGTGTATGTGGTTTATTTGGCTTTGCTCTTCAAGTTTCCACACCATGACTGTTGTTTCTAATCTCTGAAAATGTTTTTAAAGGCACAAATTTGTCTTTGTCGTATTTCAACAACCAGACAGGCAGTGTCCTCAAAGAGTTAGAATAATTATTAGAAGAACTTTACAGTTTACGATGGAGAAACCTTGTTAGGATATCAAATTGATGCATAATGTCAACACCAACAATTTAGCAAAGCTTAGGAGGACTGGACGAGATCTGGAACCTTTTGGCTCACTAACTTTCACTTCACTGAGCTAAAGCGAGTTAAAATGTACAAATGTTAAAATAAAAGACCAAACTGAAACGGTTTCAAAGTCTGAGTCTAATCAAATTTAGTACATTTGTTTCTTCAGCTTTTTCAGTTTTACTTTAGCTTAAAACTGCTACTTTTTCACCTTTTTAGATGTGGTGTCTAGTTTTTGTCTTTGTGTCCTAACTTGCATGCTTTCTTTTTCTGATTTATTTTTCTTGAAGTACATTCTCTCAAATTTGTTCCTCTTCATTCTTTGCTTTAATTCTTTTCCATGCACAATTTGTTTTCCCCCCACAGGATGAGGATGAGACAAACACCAAGTTAGTGCTATGATTGATAACGTGGTTGCTGCAATAGCTTGTGATTACAGCTTCCACATCTTTCTGGGTTATGATTATATTAAAGCATGCTTGCACATCACAAACCTCATCTGCTAACATGAGAACCTTACTTTAAAGTAAAAACAACCCAGTATATATTCATTATCTAAAACCTCCATGGACACTAATTGGTGGAACAGCCTTAGATCTTTATTTATGCACTTAGGAGCATCTGTGTTTGGCATTTGCTTCTGCACCCGATTGGCTTAGCTGTAACCACTATCAGTTTATTGAAGGCTGGTGTTGCATCTGTTTATTTGCATTAGACTAAGGATAATACAACATGTCTTTTTGATTGCACTTATGTTTTACTTAAACACAAGCAGAGGAAATGGTGCACATGTTTTGATCTCTTGATGATAAACCTGCTCACAGTTTGAAAGGGCCTCTGAATAATATACAGTGCATTATTGTGTAAAAGTAAAAGATTATATTTAAAATTGAAAACCCATTACTACCACCTGGTGGTGCAGCACTGATTCACATTTACTGATTATTTTAAGATTTTCCCTTTCAGTTTTGCTGTTATAACAAGTTTTCACTAGCTCTTGACTTTGCTAAAGATTGTTTTTTTTTGAAGATTCACTTTATGAAATTTTACCAAGATAACGTTTAGTTTCTTTCTAATAGTATTCCTAATTTCCAATTCTTTCTTCGCTTTTTTCTGTCTGTGTCTGTAAATGTTGGATTCTTTCTGTATTTTCTGTCCTCAATCGTCTTTTCACTTTTCACCTGCAGAACTCCACCTGCAACTACACCTAGGAGGTAACTGGTCTGATTGCTGCTAGGCTATGTTGTTTCCATATACATAATATAATTTGTCAAACAGAAACAATGAAGTGTTAGTAGTATTGAACTACTTGTATTGAACGAATATAAAAAAGAAATCTCTGCTTATGCATCAAACCATAAACTTATTGATTTTTATTTCTTTTGGTATTGAAGTCTAAAAACTTCTTAAAGACACATGCTGTATTTGATGAACAGGAAACAGAAAGTTGTATTAATCTGCTTTTGATGTGTTTATCACCAGTCAGAGCCAAGTTAGGAGAAACTGAGTCCAGTTTCTGGCCAGTCGATTGGTGCATATCTAATGTGTTGTGCTTTACGTGACATCTGGAACTGCTGACAGAAAAAATATAGAGCATTAGTTCTATATAATTGTTTTATTTTAAGGGGAAGGAGGACAGTTTAAATGGCACACATCTATTTATTTAAAAAAATTATATTTATGCTTTTTCTATTTATTTAATGAACAAACCGGTCTATTTTGGAGCATATTCAAAAAAGTATACAACTGTGACCCAAACCCAGTTAACACAAAACACAATTAGTACTATGCCACTCTCAGGACTTAAAGTAGAGAGCAATATTCTCTCTGAATGTTCTCCTGCTGCAGTTTACATTTCCTTGTATTTTTCTAATTTTTTTGTAGCAATAGTTGATCTGACAAGTATAAATTCCAGCAATGTAGTATTTTTTTGTTTACAAACTGAGCGAGCAATTAGACACCGAGAATAAAGACTTTATACCTTCACCCTGTTCCTTTTACAGTGACCATTTTATTTATGTTTTGCATCTTTCTGATGTGTCCCAGGTCCAACAAATCTGAATCAAGGGACTGAATTATTATCTCATACACTAAAATTTTATAGAGTCATAATAACAACTTGGAATTGTGATTTTTGAGATGCAGAGACGCATCTAAAAGATGCAGTATACCAGCCCTCGGATCTGGAGTTTGAAACCTGTAATCTAGATGATAGCCATTCAAATCAAAACTACAAGTTGCTTATTTTATGTCCTGTTTTGCTGCACAGGAAAGCTGGTGTGGAGCTTGAAAAGAGCGTGTCCCCTCTGAGTGACGCCAGCAAAAAGCGTCTTATTGAAGACACGGAGGACTGGCACCCACGGACCGGTACCTCCCAGTCTCGCTCCTTCCGCATCCTCGCACAAATGACTGGCACTGAGAACGGTGAGCACTGACCTAATCAATCTAGTTAATGAAGTAAAAAATATTTTCAAATGAGTATTTGTAAGACTTTATGACTATGGGATATTTTGAAAAAAGTGCTGCTGTCTGAAATAACTTCTAGCTATTTTTTCTTTTACATTCATTATAATGAATGTAATNGAAAAATAAGTTGTATTTCTATATAAATGAAGCTATTTGTATTTTAACTGCAAATGAAATGTGGTTGGTACCCATACTGTTATTTTCAAAATTATAGATATCCAATATCATTAAGTAGACTGATCACTGTTTTAGGTTGAAGTTGGATGAAATTAAAATATTTTCTTGTTTTGTTTTAATTCCCCAATGTTCAGCTTTTGGACATGTAAATCCATGCTCTTGCCAAGAAGTACTAGCAAAGTCCCATTGCTGAATAAATTGCATCTCTTTGGTGAATTGTGACTTTTTCAGCAAGTGTCAGACTATTTAACAGATGACCCACAAACTTTAAATACAAGCCAAAAAATACTGTGAAACAAGAAAGCCCAGGTTTCTTTGTGTGACCCTATGCAAAGAAAGCGGCATACTATGTTAGGTCTGTTTATGGCTACCAGGGATTATTTGATTATTTATCAGTGTAAATATTTCACTATTCTGATGAGAATAAACATTTTGCAATGGGAGTTTTTAGAAACTTATAGCAGTTCTTTAGAATGGCAACACATTTTCTGTAGTAGATATATTTATCAAAAACAATAAGACGTCTTTTTCAAAAGATCACATAACACTTGCAGCTCTAAATGAGTTTTATTTAACAAGACTGAGGGCAAAAAAAAGTCTCTTTAAGTTGCAAAGTTTGCAGTCTAGACCAAGTTTGGTCTAGACCAAAGAGATTAATATTATGGTGTGGCTAACCCAATCCCAATGGTTAATCTAATAGAAACCTTGTGTGGCAACTTCAACCATAATGTTTGAGGTAAAACCAATTGTGGGTTGAACTGTTTACCGTGCATGAAGTTGGTTCACTTCATATAACACTAATGTGAAGCAGTTATCTGCAGACCTTAGTGTCAGTTCTCAGAGATTGTAAAGAGATATGCAGACTCTGCATAATATTCTCTTTCCTTGTCATTCCTTAAGTTAATGCTTTGCTCCATTTTTTAAACATGCTATTTTTTACAGCCCAGCTATATGTGCTGCTGTTCTCTTTGTGTTTATAGAACAAGTGTGAATGTGTGTAAATGTGTCCAGAAAAAATTGTGATGTGCTCTTAGTCTTAGAAATATAAAATGTTTTGATATTGTAGATGCTTGCATAGATTTAAAAAAAAACAAAAAAAAAACAACAAAGCTAGGGTTGTTTTTTCTTTTTATGTACGTTTTTTTTATGTACACATTTTTCATGTAAGCTTAGTGCTTTATTTTCCATATGGTGGTAAATTTATTGGTGCTTTCTTTTCTTTCCTCTTGTAGAACAAATGCCAGAAAATGGAAAAAAGTAAGTATTGCTTTTTCTTAAGTCTAGTAAATGTGGTTCTTTCACTTTTACTACTTTTAGTGACAGATTAATATTGTGCAAAACAAGGAGATCTATTTTGCAGGAACACATTTGATCTAGATTTGTTTCATTCATTATTTGGCTGGTCAATGTTCACAAAAGAAAATTTCCAAGATTTCCTGACCGAGGGTGGAAAGAAAACATTCTATAAGTCTATTGTTTTTCCTCAATTCATTCCTCCTGTAAAATCTTTGACGTCTGCTCTGCCACCTTCAGGGTCCAACTGTTTTTTCTTCTCTCTTTATTCTGTCCTTTTGTGCAAATCAGAGTGAACAAGGTGGATCCAGAAGTTGTAGGACACAAGTACAACAAGCTGAGAGACTGGCACCATGGTGTTTCAGCACGAGTGCTAAATGTACAGTAGTACAGTGCTTGTTTTGTCTATTGTTTAATTAGATTTTTTGATCAGAACTGACTTCTGTAGTCTCTTTTTGTACATAAGTACAAAATGGATGAAACGGCAAACCATGATGTTCCCGTTGATGCATGCTTAAAAAAATGTCTACATTTAGATAAATAGCAGTAAATTATTTTTGCAGTGTGTATGTTTGCAGAGGTTGCACATTCTGTAAATCTGTGCTTTCATTATTTTCTGTTTTATATTCCTGAATTTTCTGAACCTGTCTGTCATTTTTTTCCTTCTAATCTTTCATTTGCCATCTATTTTCTGAATAAACAACTTCTTTTCTGCTTTCTTCTCATCTCCTTGGCTTTTTTTCTCCTCCTTTAACCTTGTTCAGAGGGACCTATTTAAGTAGATGCAAAGATCAGTTTTTATGTGTTTATGAAACATTATTGAACCATAATATCGAACGGTAATACAAAAAAAACATGGTTAAAGTTGTCAAATGTCATATCACAGAGTCACTCTTCTTTTAAAATGTATTTTCTACTTTACCTAACCAGCATTTGAAATTTGTTTGTTTTTATTCTAAAGTATTGACAAAGAAAGAAATATACAAAGGGGGGTTTGTACTCACAAAATATTAATCCGCATCTCCTTTTGTAAGTGCCCTCTGGTCATGAACAGTTGGACAGTTAAAGTCGCAAAAGTGCCCCAAAAATTTGTATCAGTCTCCATCTGGTTACCATTTTGACAATGTTATAGGGGATAAACGTCAATGTATGTAAACGTAATTTGAATTTTATGTTGAAGACCAACACAACATAGTGCATAAAAAGGAATAAGCAGATAAATGATGTAGTTTACAAAAGGAAATATGAAAGATGTGGTTTTATTTTGAATTCAACAATTTGCACAGCCTCATTTTGTAGCATCTGCATTTGTTTTGCAGATGCATTTCTACTGGCTGATTTTATTTTATTTTTTATTTTTTGGCTCATTCTTCTTAGTAAAGTAGTCAGACTGTATGGAGGGTGTCATTTTTGATAGTTTGACACATACTGGATTGGGTTTACATCTGTGCTTTGACTGAGCTGTTGTAGGACATGGATATTCTTTAGTCTAAAACTATTAATTCCAGCTTCGCCTGTATGTTTGTGGTCATTGTGTATCTAGAAGGTGAACCTCTAGCTCAGTCTCAAGTCTTTTGGAGCCTCTAACAAAATTTCTGCATTAGGCTTCCTTATCTTAACCATAAACTCTGTCTCTGCTGAAGAAAAGTATCCCCACAGCATGATGCTGCCAATGCACTGTTTCACAATAGTGATGAACAGCTGTATTGTGTTGTCTAAGATTAAATTACACACAGATGGGCTTAGTTTACTAATTTACAGAGTGTGTTGGTTTCATTGAGTTTTATTTAGGGGTAAATGGTCTGAGTGTAACTATATGCCATACTTCAGATGTTTAAATGGTAAAAATGAGTTAAAACCATGTTTTTTGTACATCACAAAATGTGGAAAAAGTATCATACTTTTGCATGTATCCATGTGCAATATGATTTACATTTTTTAAAGCATTTTTTCTACATTTGAAGAATCCAGCCTACACTTGACCAGGTCACAATAACATGTCTCTATTAAAATACACAAGTATTGAAATACGTATGGAGTTAAGTGTTTTTGTATGGTCAAACTGAGTGAGTCTACATTTGAAGTGTGTATTTGTTTTGTAGAGAAGCAGTTGACCAAACCGCTCCCGGTGTTCACACATCACCTGCTGCAAAAACATATTCCAATTCTGCAGCAGCACCCAAGAATGGCAGTGTAGTCCCTGGATCTACATTTAAGACTCCTGCTCAAAATAAAGCCTCCTTCCAACCTGGAGGTTCTGCAGGTACAGAAATACACACACTGTCTTCACCGCTCTACTTCTGTATTTATAGACATTAAAATGGATTTGCTTCTTTCAGCCTGTAGAGGGCAGCCTCATTCTTTCACACCGCTGCTATTTAGCTATAACATTTATGGCAGGTTTAATACCTGACACTAAGCCATTTAAGATTATGGGCTCTATAAAAACTGGAGGTATTCATTTAATGAGCTCAGATTATTGGCTTTTCCCAAGATTCCCTCTGTCAAATAGTTTGTTAATGTGAGAATTATGGATTTTATTTTGTGTGAAAGTGGCTCATGAAATGCTGCGATCCCTGCCACGAGACCTGGAGCCAGCCAGTGCAAATATTTGCTCGGAGGCATCCATCATTATTAGTAATACTAATAACAAGTGCGCCCTCATACGTGAACAGATGTGCTGTGTTTCCCCTCACCATGTTTTCCTCAAGAAATGCCACACAGAGAGAGGGAGAGAGGTTGAGGACACAGTGATCTCCTGTTGGCTTTTATTTATCAGATTAACGCACAGGCATGAACCTCATTCGTTTAAGTGGATCGCTCAAGGCTTCAACTTGTTGTTCAGTTATTCAACGTGAATGAAGTAATTTTCACAAGCTAGCCATCCGTGTCCATTTAAAAGTGCGACTTTGTTCTAAGTTTAAGAGTTGTGAGAAGAGATGTTTGGAACTGTTTGTACTTGAGCAGTTAAGGAGGCTAAAGACCACAAAGAGCAGAGTTAAAACGGAGTTTGTTTATTTTCAGGAGAACCTGAAGCCTTTTTAAACATGTTTTGCATTATCTTAAACCCATTTATTAACATCTTTTATAATGCAATCAACACAGAAGTAAATTTAATAAAAATCCTTTATTTCTATCCTTTAATAAAATAATAGAAAAAATCATTTTCAAAGGACTGTGCTCTAATTCCTCATGTTCCAATACTTGCTTCATGTAAAAATTGGAATTGATGCAATTAGTTCATGTTCTATGTTTTATACTCAGAAAATCCCAAAAGAAGGACATTTTATTTCCTTTTGGCTGTATGTTGAGTATTAATGTATGCGAAGCAAATAGAAGCAAGCATTATCTTATTTTATTGTCACCATTTTTTCATGATTCCACTTTCCACCTTGATTAAATGTATTTTTTTTTTTTTTTTTTTACAGAGGATTGTGAAAGGTGTTTACTGAACCCATGGCAAAGATGTGCAAAAAGTCACAAAAGGCTAAATTCTTGGTTTATCACTGCGATATCTCTCTTTAAACATTTTTGCTGCAGTTCTTACAATGAGCTCTACAGAGTTCTTCCTGCTCCCTAAACAGCCTCCTCTATGTGCCTGATGGCAAGATATTTGAGTGTTAAACATTTTCAGTAATTCCTCTAAATTTAGATTTGGACAAGATTAGGAAAGTAGTTATTTTGGACTTTTGAAGTGTGGATAAGAGTAATAGGCTTCTGTGTCATATCATATTTACACTCCAGGAAAACAGGATGTCTAGATGGCAAGTTGAACATTTAACTAAAATATCCATTTGAGATGTTAAATTTACTGGTATTCTTGAGAGTACAGTAGATTTAGGTAACAGTGATTTTGATTTGATTTTGTTTATCATATTCATAATGATTCATGTTTTTTATATAAAGATTTTTTAGACATGTTTATGTTAAAAATGAATTCATGTTTAAAATGTGGCAATCATTATATTTTATGCATATGTAATTGGATAAAACCCAATAATCCTACAGAACTAATGTGTGTATTCAATTATTAAATGCATGTTAGTGAAGTTTGTTTGTTTTGTTTTTTTTCTTTGTTAAAAACAAAAAATAATTCAGTTCACTTGACTATGTTTGCTCAGGCACAATAATAGTTGAACTTTTTGTAGATCTTTCACAGTCTTCCAATGTCAGCTGTTCTTTTTTTCTCCTGTTTTGTCTGGAACCTCACCCTTTTCTCCTTTGCCTCAGGCTTTTCTAAAGTGGGAGCAGGTCCCTCATTTGGGAAAATAGTCAGTCCTGCTCAGAAAGAACTGGACCGCCCCACTCCACAGCCACATCCTGAGGATCTGAACTCTTTGGTGCAACGTGCTGAGCATATACCTGCTGGTACCCGCACACCAATGTGCTGCAAGTGCAACAAAGTCATAAGGTACACCAAGACAGCTCTATATGCACATGTGATGTTTAAAGAGATTTTGAATACATTTTTTTAAAGAATTTATGTCTCAACTCTGCTCCCATTAGAGGCCCATTCCTCGTGGCCATGGGCATGTCCTGGCACCCTGAGGAATTCAACTGTGCTCACTGCCACTCCTCCCTGGCAGAACGGGGTTTTGTTGAAGAGAAGAACCAGGTGTACTGTGTGCATTGCTATGAGCAGTTCTTTGCTCCCACCTGTGCCAGCTGCAACCAGAAGATCCTCGGGGTGGGTATTTAAAAAAATAAAAAAATAAAAATGTTTAGTTCTCCAAAAATATATAAAAATGTAAACTGTTAGTTTGGTGAATATTTAGTTCTATTCCACATGCTATAAAATGGGATATGTTTTTAGAAAATCTGAAAGGACAAAAAGTTACCATGATTCTTGCTGTCAAACATTTTTTTCATCATGGTAACATGCTGTGCCATCCAAAAACTATTCTTACTGCTCGCAATAGTGTAAATTATTTACACTTTTATTGTAAATTATTACATAATATTGCAATAGTTTGGAATAATATTGCAATAAATTATGCACTATTGGAGTATTATAATCTCAACCTAAAATGTTCTAAAAATGCAATCTTTAACTTGTGTACACAAATTCAGTGGTGTGGGGATCCCACTCTACGAAATAATTGTTTAATTAAACAGAATTTAACAGAACAAAATCTTCAGAGTTTGATCAGAGAACGATGATACTTGACCGTTCCTCTATGTACAGTTAATCTACGTCCTCCAGAGCCCGGGGTCTTCTATTATGTTTTGATTTTTCTGGAAAGTTTTATACCCTGAATAATTTTATGCCATTTCTCCAGATTCACATTTATGAGGTTGGAAACCAATTCATTCAGTACCAATACATTCGCAAGGGCTCTCTTGTGTTGTGGTCAGTATTCTGTACAGTGCATACCGGTAAATTGGAAGTTCAAATTAGTGTTGACCTTAAAAGTTAAGTGTAACAAAACTTGCTTGTGCTTGTTAGAAGTACCAACAGTTGTGCTACCAATCAGTTTGTTAAAAATTATTATTTCGTCCTTAAACCTTTTCCTCATTGAATCAATGTACTTAAATACAAATGTTTTTGTCACCAATGTGAGGCTATGCAACTGTAAAAATAGTTGCGTTTAACTGTTAAACATTTTTGTGTTCTATGTTATATACTATATTTTTTGCACTCATTTTGTTATAGCTGCCCTATCTGTTGCAACAAAACAAATCAGGATTGTTTTTTTTAATGTTCAGCAGTAGTTGCGGTGCTTATTGCTAAATAGCAGAAAAGAGTCACACATTCAAGTTGTATACATTTGGGCAGATTTCTAAAATAATTCCAGGAACTGAACAGAACTTTTGTTCTTGTGTGTTTTGAACTTTGTTTATAAAATGTAGCAACTAGTAAATGATCTGAATATATTCACTTTAATGCAGTGCTAACTTGAGGAATGGCTTTTCTTGCTTTTTCATTCCCCCTGCAGGAAGTCATGAATGCCCTGAAGCAGACCTGGCATGTGTCCTGTTTTGTCTGTGCTGCCTGCCACCAGCCAATCAGAGGCAACACATTTCACATGGAGGACGGACAGCCATACTGTGAAAGAGGTACAGAAAACACCTCCTAATGCGAAACCAGGAAAATCCTTATGTATTTCTAACAGACTAACATTGTGTTAATGCAATAATCAAACAGACTACTACACCATGTTTGGGACCAACTGCCATGGCTGCGACTTCCCCATTGAGGCTGGAGACAAGTTCCTGGAGGCGCTGGGTTTTACCTGGCATGACACCTGTTTTGTGTGTGTGGTAAGTCTGGGAAGACTCCTTTCAGTCAGTGACAAACTGGTAATTCTTACTTGTTCCGTGTAAATAACACATCTGTGTAAATGTTTGACTGTCTTCGCAGGTTTGCTCCACCAGCCTGGAAGGCCAACCTTTCTTCTCCAAGAAGGACAAGCCTTTGTGCAAGAAACATGCTCACTCTGTCAACATCTGATCTTGTCCTATGGCTGCAGAATTTTATGAGATGGAGTTTTGGATTTTATGAGATTTTGGATTAATACCTGAACAAGAAACAATCTGGTCTACCAGTTTGTGGATTTTGGTAACATAACAGTTGGTGAAACAAATCGCTAAGTTTAATTTTAAATTCTTTCTAGTATATTTTTGGTTTGCTCTTCTTGTTGCTTAAAACTCTTTAGCTAAATATTCCAACTTCATTTCAGTTCACTGTTAGCATTCGGGCAAGAGAGAGCTAGTTGTGGTCTATTTGTTTTTCCCAGAACTCATGCAATGACCTGCTGAGCCCATTAGGGTGTCATTAAAATACACTTTTGTATGAAAGCTACATCTGGTAAAAGTACAGCTATTGCAAGATTTAAAAGTGAAAGCTATTTAATGGTGAGTGAAAAACATATTTATGTGCAAGTCAATGTGTTCTGGAGGTGTAACAGGAAGTGTCATGTTTGCATCATGGTATATATGTATTTCTTAAAGTTATTCATTACCACTAGACAGTTTTTAGTATCATGCATAGGTTCAGATTTAATTATTTGTGAATTCAAGAGTATTTTTTTAAACTTTCATCAGCAGATCACTTGGATGATTGTAATGTTTTGTGTTCATGTAATATGAACAAAACACTTGTTTTCAGCTAGTACCTTTCATTAAAATGCATTTTTTATCAATTTTATCAATAATTGTGCCATTTCAAGCAGGATTTTGATTTAGGGGATGGATTTTGCTTCATTAAAATAAAGTATTTTGTAACTGGTAGGCTCTTTATTTAACATCTAATGTTTTTTCCAACACTTTTTGTATCTTAACCGATTCAAAATGGTAAGGAGGACATGCATTGTTAGTGACTAAAATAATTTAAGAATGCTGTGAAAATCATGTTTCTGACATTTCTGCCATGCTTAAAGACTTGCACCCTACAAATCATCTTTGGGGCTAGACCCCCCCTCTGCTAACCCAGAATTGGTTGGGGGGAGTAGTAGGAAGCAAAAGCGTCAAAGGTAGAAAGTTGTCATTATTTAGAAGAAATTTTTTAATTTCTGATGCTAAAGGGTACCATTGGGGAGAATATTTCATGCACACTGTAAATAATTTTTTTTTTCAACTTTGATTTTAAATTTAATGCACTATTTAACTAATTTAAATAGTGAATTCAATTTAAATCAATTTCAATTGAATTAAATTTACAGTAAATGTTTTTGGCACTTAAAAGTTTGTATTTAAGAAAACCCAGCAAATTGCATTGAGTCATTGTCTTGCATCCAAGGGCGTAGGTTTGGTCTAAGATTTGGTGGGACCTTACAACTTGCTGACTAACACCCCCCCACCAGGTCCGGACTAATAGTCTGCTGTCTGAGCATCCTATGTGAAAAAATATTACATAATTAACAGACCTATTCTACCTCACATTCAGTGCTGACC
>CAEGAG010055404.1:0-15297 GCA_903067065.1 Brachyrhaphis terrabensis
TGAGGCTTGGCCACGCCCACATGCTTTGTTGCAGGAAAAAGCTTTTGATAACTTTTCATCTCCAATGCCTCAACAGTGTGCTGAGTGATTCTGCAATCTGCATATCAAAAGGTGTAGGACACGTTCGCTAAGATCCATGTGTAAAAGAGACAAAATGGTGACTTTGATCCAAAATGGCCGTCTTCCTGAGTCATTTGGACCTTGGCTCCAGGAGACTTTCTTGTATGTTCTGAGAAGCTACACAAATTTTCCAAAATTTGGTATCCTTGGTCAAAGATTGAATTGAGGCTGATTCTTTTCTTCTTCTTTATTTTACAGCCTCAGTGTGTTCGCCATCCATCCATTTTTTTTCCTTCTGATCTGGGGTCAGGTCACGGGGTTAGCAGTCTAAGTTGGGAGGCCTTCTCCCAACAGATCAATCAATCAATTAATCAAATTTTATTTGTATAGCACACTTCAGCAGCGAGGCATTTCAAAGTGCTTTACATCATATCAGAAACAGAAACATAATGCAGTATAGAGTCAGCAGTGAAAACAATAAAAACATGACATTTAGTCAAGTTCCATCAATAAATTTATGATTAAAAATGTTTCAAATAAAATCTTAAACAGGTTTGGTTTTTTTGTCGAGTTTGAATCTATAAAAGGTTTACCGATTACACTCTTATTGTGATATGTGGAACAAAATACCTATTTCTATTATTATTCCCATTCATGCTCGCAATCACACAGTTGAACACGATATAAACAGCCTTTCAACGGGCTTCCAGCAGATGTAACGGTCGGACAGCGGGGAGGTAGAGGAGAGGAGGTTTTGCCGTCAGACCAGACAAAAAGAGAAACCCCTTAACAGTTAAACTCCAGGCATAACCTACAAATTAAATAGGTTTTAGATATTTGTCCTTTGATTGTGGCAAATTTTAAAGTGAATAAATAGGTACTTAAGTGTGAGGAGATCTGGTTAATGCCCTCTGCATTTTCACACAATGAGAACAGGGGTAAAGTCTCAGGCTGAAAAACTTCTGCTCCAACTCACCGCCTTAGCTTTTTTTGGATTTCAATTATAATCACCTGCAAGCGGCGTTGGAGGCCCTCGCTGCTCAGTGCCGCTATAGCCTCACGGCGACAGCGGGAGCTCCCTCAACGCCACCTGCTCGCCACTTCAACGCTCTCATGGAGTTCCTGCATCTGTCCACCAGGCGATACACATCAGTCTGTTGAGCAGTATCCCTGAAAATCTGGTGCAGATCGGTTGATGTATTGAAGAGACATAGCTGTTGGAATAAACTAGGGGGCGCTGTGGAGTCAAATTACAATTTAATGCAATTGCGCTCCTAGAGGTTAACAAAGGTCAATCATGGGCGTGGCGTAGCGGTTAGCGCGACCCACATTTGGAGGCCTTGAGTCCTCGACGCGGCCGTCGCGGGTTCGACTCCCGGACCCGACAATATTTCCTGTCAGCCTACTGTCAAATAATGGACACTAGAGCCCACAAAAAGCCCCCTGGTGGGGAAACAAAAAAAAAAAAAAAAGGTCAATCATATCAAGCTTAGTGCAAATAGGATGATACATGTAAATTTTAGAGACAAACGTATGCAAAAGATGAGGGATTAAAATTCGTTCTTCAGCCACGCCCACATGCTCCTGCTAGCAGCCGATGTTAGGAGAATGAGTTACCATCATGTTCTATTTCATTAAGCACAGGTTGAAATCTGCATGAACCACAGAGTAAAAGGAAGAAAAATAGTAGGAAAACAGGTGATTTCCTGTTGAAAGTGGGCGGGGCTAAGGTGATGTCACCAGTTGACCATGTGAATGTGATGAGCTCTGGTCTGTGATGATACAAGTGCAGTCTAGTGCAGCTGGGAGCTCATATGGGGAAGTGATTCCACCTTGATGTTTCATTGAGAATGGTCAGATTTGAGGCTTGGCCACGCCCACATGCTTTGATGTACAAAAAAAATCTTTGATAACTTTTGACCTTCAATGCCACTTCACCGCGCTGCCATGGCCACGACCTCTACGGAGAACTCTTGGTGCTTTAAAGCAAGTGAGACCAACTTATCTGTCATCTGATACAAGATCATCTTGAATAGGTCAAGGGGGTCAGAGATGGAGCTATCCAAGAAATTCACTTCCTCTTCTAAGGGGGCGGACCTTAGATGACGTCATGTTATCGTCAGTTATCACACCATGATCACTCATGCCATGTTTGATGCCAATTGTCCTTATCATGTGAAAGTTTTAGCGTTTCATTTGCTTATCAGCAATGTAAAATTATAAATACACACAATGTGTTGGAAAACTGTGTTTGGTGACTTTTTTTGTCAGGCTTCAACGGCAAAAGTAGGAAAAAGACCGATTCTCTTGGCCACTGAAAACAACACAAAACAGTGCATGAAGACATTGTTTATTTATTTTTGTTATTGATGCTTTTTTAAAATAACAGCTACTGATTAATATGAAAGTTACAACCTTGACATGATTATCTGAGTTGTTTTAAAGTTGACCAGAATGCTGTGAAAATGATGGGCCCGGATGGGAAACAGAATCTGACTTAAGGAATCCAAGCCTCTGTCACATCTGACAAGAACCGGAGAAACCAGACCCAGTTCTGATATGGGCCTTATGGGTTCAACAGTCATTGTTGACTCATGGTTGCTAAAAACTTTACCAGACCGACTGATTTTAGTGGCATAGTGTAAAATATTGAATAAATTGTTGTGCTACATGACTGGCTTTATTTTCACTCTTATATTTAACTTTATGACACAAAAAATTACAAGTGGATCGTCCATATTGTCTCCAAGTGCATTCTGGGTAAGGCTTGTCACCAGCCGTCCACTAACAACATCATCAGTCACTAAACTAGCTAGAGCATTTCTAGGACTAAGTTAACATGAGTGGAGCTCATGGAGGCCAAAAACTTTTTATTGTTAATGCAAAATGTTATACATTTTTCATCTTTTCTTATCTGACAAGCTGAAATATAAGCAATATTACTTCAAATTTTTACCCAATGAATGTTAAAAACTTTACCCTTTATGGAAAACTAAACTGAAGCAGCTGACCAGTGACCAACACTAATTAAATGTTATCAATTCACTTCATAAACTCCTTTTGGAAGTTATTTTGAGACTTAGAACAATAAAACAGCAGTTTTGATAATAAGGTCATTGTTACATCGCCAAGGCAGTCTGGGGGAGAGGAGGGGCTGTAACAAAATGAAGAGACAAAACCAGGAGGTATAGTTAAAGTTTTATTCTTCAAGAATGATCTAAAGAGGGCGTGCTGTGGTGGCGTGGGGGTTAGCACGACCCACATTTGGAGGCCTTGAGTCCTCGACACGGTCGTCACGGGTTCGACTCCTGGACCCGAAGATATTTGCCGCATGTCTTCTCCCCTTCCTGTCAGCCTACTGTCAAATAAGGGACACTAGAGCCACAAAAAGCCCCCTGGTGGGGTAAAAAAAAAAGAAAAAAAGAATGATCTAAAGAAATCTTAAACATGAAGATGAGAACATAAAAGAAAAGAAAGGAGAGAGTAACAACAAATCCTCTATCAACACCACAAAGCTGCAGCACACATGCTGATACTCTGCTGATCAAGAGGCAAAGTGAAACCAGCTGCTCTGCTGAACCAGCTGCAGCTCAGCAGCAACCTGAAATGGCCACCACTGCATGTAACAGTCAGACAATGCTGGAGCCAGTGGTTTGTACAGATAAATTATTAAATATGAACAAATTCGCAATAGTATTTCAATTCTGGAAGGAAGAGCACTGGGGGGCATGAAAACAATTATGATGACAGAAAATAAATGAGAAACATTGGGTTAAGGGAAATGAAATGGCAGAGAGGATGGCTAAGGAGAGAACCGATCGGGTAAGGATAGATAATGTTAGTTTTAGTTAACAGAAATAAAGGGTCTAATTAAACACAAAATGAAAGAGAGCTGGCAAACGTTAGGAAAGGACGGCAGTTTTATAAAATCCAAATGAGAAGAACAGAAAGAAAGGAGAGAAGAAATCATTATTTCATGACTTGGAATTGGACTCACTGGAGTTGATAGTTCATTATTTCTGATAGAGAAACATCAGACAGGGAAATGTGACTGGGAAACATGAGACAATACATGTTATTGTGTGTTGCAGGAATAACCGGATTCAGAGAAACTAGTTCATTAGGAATTCCAGTAATATGAAAATGAAATTTGACATTGTTGATTTATTGCAAAATGGTTTAGGAAGCAGAAGATATCAGGAAATGTTTGATTTTTTGAAAAAAATAAGTTGTATAATAGAATATAGTTTTCTCTTGTTTTTGCCATGTGCTCCACACTCCTTACCGGTTGGTGGCGGTAACGCTTACCTAACGTTTTTTTTGACAACTGCCAATAAATTTCAAGAAAAAAAAAAGACCTTCTCCTCAACATGTCGGTTTGACTCAGTTCCAGTAGTTTTATGGTTCCACAGTCACCAAATCCACCAGGGTTAATTATCACACCAGAAGTTGATCTGCAATTGGGGGAATTTCTTAAAAAGGGAAAGACTCCAGAATGGCTTATAGTTAATAATTATTTTGGAAGATTTAAAGATACTATAATTATATATACAGATGGATCTAAAGATCCAAATAGTAGCAGAACAGGAGCAGCTGTGAATATCCCACATCATAAAGTCATAATTAAAACAGATCATCTAGCAGTTTTTGCAGTTTAATTATCTGTCATTATGTTAGCTTTAGAATGGTTGCTTGATGATAATATTAGGGAAGAAAGTAAATATATAATTGCATCAGACTGTCAAGATGCATTATTAAGTATGAAATCTGGCAAATCTTGTAGATTAGATTCATTATTAAGTATATATCACTTATTAGTTCAGCTACATAATAAGTGTTTTGTTTGATTTGTCTGGATTCCTGCACATGTAGGAAATGAAGAAGTAGACATATTAGCTAAACAGGCCCTGAAATCAGATTTATTAACTTAAGTATTCCTTTAAGAAAAAGCGAGGGGAAATCTATAATTCAAAATAATATCCTTAAGGTTTGGCAGGAACAATAGGATAATCATGACACTGATAGAGATTTATATAACATTCAAAAGACTGTGGGGGGGAATAGTTGTATTAATGGAAGGAGGAAAGAACAAGTAGTCATATCTCGACTTAGAATTGGTCATACTGGACTTAATAGTTCTCTTTTCAGAATAGGGAAACGTGAAACTGGGATTTGTAATTATTGTAATCAGATGGAAACAGTAGAGCATGTCTTATTAGAATGTAATAAGTATTCAGAGGAACGTCAGCAATTAAAGTCGATACTAAATAGAGAGAAAATAGGATTTTCTATGATAAATCTTTAAGGAAATAAATCAAATTCTGTTAGAAATCAATTAATTAGATTTTTAAAAAACACTGGGTTATTTAATCGTATTTAAAGTATGTTTGTGTGTGTGTACGTGTGCATACACATACATACATATATATATGTGAGAGTGTATGAATGTGAAATTGCAAATTTGTTCATACCATTGAGGTTTGTACTATTAAATTCCCTCTGAGATCATTGTGACCACACTCCAGTCTGGTAGGTGACGGAAAATGCACCTTAAGTTCGTTGCCATCCGCCAAGAAGAAGAAGAAGACCTTCTCCTCCGGAGCAGCAGGGGGCGATAAACTGTCTGTAGGCTAGCTGCTAGCTGCCGGTTGAACAGGAAGAAGACCGAGAGCGCAGACAACAGTGTGGCTCCTGCCTACCGCTGAACAGGTGTGTTTTATTTGCTCCTTTACCTCCAATTAAAAGAAAGTGACCCAGGTTTGGTCTGGCCGATGATCCGGATGGTTCTGACCTGGGGTGAAGCCCGCCGCTCTACCGGAAGTGGTTTAAACTGGAGCTGTTAGCCGTAGAGCTAACAGATGCTAACATTAGCCTGGC
This sequence comes from Brachyrhaphis terrabensis, assembly GCA_903067065.1. Taxonomy (NCBI): domain Eukaryota; kingdom Metazoa; phylum Chordata; class Actinopteri; order Cyprinodontiformes; family Poeciliidae; genus Brachyrhaphis; species Brachyrhaphis terrabensis. Next base: position 5,938 of record CAEGAG010055404.1, read on the forward strand.
GTGCTAAAATAGAATGAATTAACTACAACGAGACAAAAACATGAATTTGTTGATGAGTTTCGCCAGAATATTCAGCCGAGGTATAAATAAAGTAAACAGTTTTTCATCTTCAACTTTGAATTTCTTCCTTCTGTCCAGTCTGTTCATATTTCTTTAAACAGAAATAATTGATCAACCTGAAGGTGATCAATGTTCTGGTTCAGTAAGACGGTCAGTGTTGAAACAGAAACCTCCCGTTTGAGTCCATCTGATTTTTATTATTTTATATTCGATATTTTCTATTTTATAATTGCATTGTATTTTATGATTGTGTGTAGCACTTCGGCCTGTCGGTGTATAAAGTTCTTCATAAATAAAGTTGGTATTATTATTGTTTTAAATGAGCTAACTGTATCATCTCTTGTTTTTATTTTAAATTCCAAACTACTTTATTAATCCCAAAGCGAAATTAAATATAGAATTAAATGAGTTAACTGATTCATCTGAGCGTCAGGATGGAAACATCAGGGTCAATCAGGTGATGGAGGAAATCATTTATTCTGCTTTCGTTTTCTGTTGAGCGACATCATTTAACCCATAAAATAAAAAGGTTAAAGGTGAAAAATATCATTAATGTGACTCAGGGTAACCTTTGACCCAGCAGCAGAGTTTAGGTGTCTGGGTGTTTCAGAACCATCAGTAGACCCGGTCCGGTTTCAGGGTGACATGTTTCCTGCACTCTAATGATGCTGATAGGGTCCAATCAGTCAGGACGGGTCGCCGTGCCCCCGGGGCGGACGACGGGGTGTCAGTATCTCTCCTCATGTTTCCTCAGATTCAGACATGGACATCCGGCCGAATCACACCGTCTACATCAACAACATCAACGATAAAGTGAAGAAAGAAGGTCAGTGCAAACTGCTTTGTTGTCTTCATCTTCCAGCATCTAGATGAAGCATTTCTATATTTTGAGGAAACAGTTCAGATGGTAAATCTGGGCGGGGCGTGAAGTCCAGATTTCTTGGTCGGAACCAAACCACCAGGTCTTCTGCTGACGGTTCTGTCTCAGAACCCACAACCCGACCCGGGCAATGTGGCTAAAAAATAAAGTCTCTGATTTTAAATTTAGTCTTTTATTTCCTCACTTTTTATAAAACCGAAATATTTTTCTGTTTTTATTTAATTTTGAGAATATGGTTGTAATTTTAGCTGAATAAAAATGCATCATCTTACCAGAAACGTCTTAAACTCCTGAGAAAAAGTCGTTTTAAAGGGAGAAAAGCTTCCGGTTATCAGGATCCGTCTGGTTTCTAAGTCCTGCTGCTGATAAAATATGTTAAAATATGAAATATCTCCTTGTCTGAACTAGAGGTGTGCCGATCGACCTGCCACCGACCACAATCAGCCGATTTCTGTGAAAAAGTGTATGATCGGTGATCGATCACTGTCTCTTGTTGCCAATTACAAACCGATCACCTGTATCTCGCTTGTCAGCTGATCTCCAGTTTCCTTCTCGCTGCGCAGCAACAAATCCTGTCGTGTGAAACGTTAACGCTGAGTGAACGGGGACGTTTGCGTGTTGCGGCGGAGGATTACCTCGGTGGTGAAGCTGAAAAGCAAAAATTAGATTTAGTTTATTAAAATAAAGTTACATCAAAAAAATGCAGCAGTGGCAGACAGGAAATGATGCAGAGTGGGGTTGTTTATCGAGTCTAGAAAATCAATTCATATCATTAATCAGACGTCATCACTACCATATGGCAGGATTATGGGACGGATCAGAACTCATAACAGGAGAAAACTAAACTAAATATGGAGTTCCTCAAGGCTGAGAGCTGGGACCAAAGCTTTTTACTGTCTATATTAATGATGTTAATAATGCTGCATCTTTGACATGCAAACATTTTGTCCTGGGAATGATTTAAAAACCAGGTTGCTGTGTGTTGCAGATTTCTGCCCAGATCCCTCTTGAAAATGAGGTCCAGATCTCAACGGGGTTTACCTGCTTAAATAAAGGAAATGAAATGAAAAAAAGCAATTATAGATCATGTTTGTGACATATGAACTTACTGAGTGGCTTCAGATATTAAACCATTGATACATTAAAATAAAACAAAATTCATGATTTTTGGTAACAGAGATTCTTCCTCTATGATGTCCAAGAATAATCGGTTCTGACTTCCTCCTGCAGAGCTGAAGCGTTCGCTCTACGCGCTCTTCTCCCAGTTCGGCCAGATTGTCGACATCGTGGCCATGAAGACGATGAAGATGAGGGGCCAGGCCTTCGTCGTGTTCAAGGAGCTGACGGCCGCAACCAACGCGCTGCGCCAGCTGCAGGGATTCCCCTTCTACAACAAGCCCATGGTACGCCGCCGCATGCACCGCGCAGCTGCTGACCGCCTCTGTAGCCGCGGTGCTAACTGGTTCTGCTCTCTTCCAGAGGATCCAGTACGCTAAAACCGACTCGGAGGTCATCTCTAAGATGAAAGGCACCTTCAGTGACAAGGAGAAGAAGAAGGAGAAGAAGAAGAAGGCCCAGGAGGCGGCGGCGGCAGCTAACGCTGCTAAGAAGCCTTCAGCGGTGAGTGACCCCTGGTTGACCCCAGCATGACCTCTGACAAATTGTTCCTTTCCGTTGGATCATAGCTGCTGTCTGTTTCCTGTCTGCAGACTCTAGCTGTGCCTGCGCAGACGCCTGCAGTTCAGGTAAGCCGTTGGCGCTCACCTGAGCCGGTTCTGAAGCTCGCCACCGACCTGTCCGATCAGAACCCGGCCCAGAACGTCCATGGCTTCAGTTTGGTTTACAGAAATCTGAACAGTGTGGCTTAACCCAGTCCCGAGATTCTGGTCTCAGTAGAAACCAAACGGCATCATGGAGGAACCCAGCAGCAGGTCGGGAGGTTCTGGTTCTGGTTCTGTTTGCAGCAGGTTAGGCCGTCTCACATGAGCCGCGTAAAAGTTGGATCAAATGCTACACGAGCGTTCAGACGCTGTGAAAATGATCGGAAACGGTTTAGGTTCACGTTTCGAGCAGATCGGACTGTTCTGGGTGGATCGACACGAATCGGGCCGTTCAGAACCAACCTGTGGATGTTTTCGGGTCAGAACCAACCCGTCTCTTTTCTGTTCTCAGGTTCCAGACAATCCTCCAAACCACATCCTGTTCCTGAACAACCTGCCAGAGGAAACCAACGAGATGATGCTGTCCATGCTGTTCAACCAGTGAGTGCTCTGCTCCTGCAGACTAGCCAGCAGCAGTTAGCAAACACCGCTGAGTTCGTTACAGCAGCTGCTGCTCACAGCATCAGTGGTTAAAACGTTAAGGGGTTAAAAGAGGAGCCATGTTGGGATGACTTCCTGGAGGCGGAGCTTCTTAAAGAGACAGAGACCCAAAAGAGACGTTAAATCAGGAACTTAAATTCCTTTTTAAGTGATGAGAGATTTATTTTCTAACAACTGAAGGAAACAGTTACTGGATTAAAACGATCCAGTTTTTAATCCTTTCCCTGGAAAACAGATGATACCGGCCTTTAACAGGAAGAAACATCCAGCAGAAGCAGAGCAGAAATCTGCTGGCGCTAAGTCAGGGCTGAGTCACAACTCAGTGACGGCAACAAGGCGACACGCTGCCTGATCGTAGCGCAGAGGCACAAAAACTTTAGTTTGTCTCCGTTTAAATGAAACTTCGTCCAGGTTTTTAAGTCCCACCTGTGGCCTAAACAAAGTCTCTGCAGCTGAGCTAAGGACCGCCCACCTGATTGGCATAATGACCTTGATGTCAGGTCTTAATGTTTCTGTCGCTCTGCGTTGGTTTCTGCAGGTTTCCGGGCTTCAAAGAAGTGCGTCTGGTTCCAGGGAAACACGACATCGCCTTCGTGGAGTTTGAGAGCGAGACGCAAGGGGGCGTGGCCAAAGACGCGCTGCAGGGCTTCAGGATCACCGCCACCTGCGCCATGAAGATCACCTACGCCAAGAAGTAGCTGCTCCGCCCACATTCTGGACTCACTTTTACTTTTTTACTGTTTCTTTTTGACGACTTTTTGTAAAATAAATAAACTAAGTGATTCATCAGTTTGGTTTCTGCCTTCTGGGACAAAATATTGATTCAGAAGAAACTGAAAGTTTCTATAAAGCAGAACATTTATTAATATTTAGATCAAATCAGGAGTTTCTATGAGATTCAGTGGTTTATTTCTCTAATCTGAGATAAATTCAGAACGTTTTGGTTCTGGGAGGGCTTTTAATTTGAAAAGGCAGATCTATAAACAACACGGATGGAGCAGCTGATCGTCATCATCAGCTGTGGGATGCAGTCGATTCTGGTTCAGTTCCTCCACATGGATCAGAACCAATCCGTCTCTTTTATTCTATTTAACCTATCTATCTATCTATCTGATATGTCGTGACTATATTGTCTTTGGTCGGGTGAACAAACTCCTGCCGAAGATCAATAGCTCTGCTAGCGGATGTTTAGTGCATTACGGAGCAGAAAGCTGCCGTTGTTTCTCCCTACATCCAGCGGGTGGCGCAGGTTGCTACAATCGATGGTAGCCACACAGCTCTGTCTTTCTATTGGCTGAGAGGTTGCCAGGCGACTAAGGCCGTTCCATGTTTTGTAAGCGAGCAGATTGTGAGCGCCAGGAGAAGTTTAGAGTACAAGAGTTAAGAAGAAAGACAAAGTTCTGCTTTCAAAATGAACATGTGCTTTTGAATTATGGCAGGAAAATTCCCCCATACGGGAACACGGGCTTTAACTGAGCCGCTCTCCGCGCCCTGCCAGCAGCGGAGGAACAGTTCCGCTCTGGTCCCGGTTCTGATGGCGGTCCGGTTCGGTCTGATGTGGATTTTATTGTTTGAATTAAAACTTCTGTTATTTATGGTCAACTTCTAACAAGACACCGGAAAAAAAAGTTTTTATTTTGATTTAAAACATTTAAAGAGATAAAAATGAATCAAATCCAGATTTATTTAAGATAAAAACTAAAATGATAAAAGTCCAGTTTACGAGCCGCATCTTCATCCAACTTTAACTTTTAGGAACTTTTGACATTTTTCACATTAAAAGCCAATCAAATCTGCCAAGACTTTTATTGAGAAATAAAAATAAATAGAGGCTAAAAGAAGTCAGAAAATGTTTATTTTGTTTAACTCTGACCTTTCACAATAAAAGTCATGTTAAACTAAATTTCTTGTGATTATTATGTCACACAGCTTCAGCTGCTATTTCTTGAAATAAATGTCTTTTCAAATTAAAAGTCCATCAATTAGCTTTTAATTTAAAAAAAAAGTGGAATAAAGAAGAAACCGTTTGGAAATAAGAAACTGATTCCCGTTTCACATTTCCTGATGTTTTCACATTAAAAGCATCAGAAATAAAACAGCTGGACAAAAAGCAGAAACAGTAAAAATATTTCCTTCTTCTGCCGGCTCCACACCTAAAGCTTTTAAGTTGAAAGCCCTCCTCCTTTAGTGTTTCCTGTCGTCAGGCTGTTGAGTCATGTGACCCGATCTTCCTCCTCTACCTCCTCCTCTTCCTCAGGAAGGCCTTGGCCTCCCTCTGCCGCTGCAGGTCGTCCTGCGGCTCGTAGTCCGAGTCGTCGCCCGAGTCGTCACTGATGAAGCTGTTGTCGTCATTGTCGTCGTCGTCGTCGTGGGGCCTCGAGGCGGCGGAGCGGAGGGCTGCAGAGAGGAGTCTGGGTTTCAGAACCGATCGGATCTCTGCAGATGTTTTAAGACCAGAAACGTTTTCCAGCTGAGAGAAGATGAAGAGCTTCAAAACGCTGCTCTTCATCTTCACTTCCTTCCCAGAACTTTACTAGCAAACTGCATCCATCCGTCCGTCCATCAGGCTGTCAAACCCGCTCAGACACGTAGCTTTGGTTCTTGTATAAGTCAGATTTCAGAACCCGGCCGGTTTGTGAGTTCTGGCCAGTAAAACGTGAAGAGGCGAACTCACCGGGTCGCTCCGTGTGTCTGAACTGCTTCTGGTGGAGAGGATTCTTCCTGAAAGCAGAGAGGTTCAGCCGTGACATCACAGAAGGTTTTATTACATCACAACTAAACTGATTCAAGTTGCTGCTCAATGCTGGAATATAACCAGCCAATCAGGAAGAAACATCTAACATAAATAAATAACTATTTAAACGGATAACGGAAAAAATGTGGAGATAAAAATATTTTATGTTTGTTTAACAGTCAGTGAATCGTTACATCATTCCACACACTGAGAAGGTCAAGAGGTCAGATCCTCCATGTATGGCTTCACTGTTACTCATTACTGTAGTTTATCGTGTAGGTGGAGTTGTGGGAGGTTTCCAGTAAAAAACAGGAAGCAGAAATCTTATTTTGAAGAGCATCAGGCGAATTTTGGCGACAGGAAGACCAAATATGGTAAATAGAGAGCAACTCTGGTCTAAATCTGTAGGGAAGATTTTATAAAATAGGCTGTTTATTACTATAAGCTGTAATCTTAAATGAATATTTAAATATGATAAAGCTGTAACCTCTCTGCTGCGTCGCCAGAAAACAGAAAAAGTCTCTAGATTTGCTGCTAGACGCAGTTTTAAAATGAAGTTTTAGGAGAATCTGTAAAGTTAGTAAACGTGGCGACAAAGAGGAAACTGGGCCACAGCGGTTCCGTCGCTCTGAGCGGTGGAGCCCAAATGACGGAATCGATTCTATCGTTGATGAAAATCTCATTTTGTTGTCAGTCTCTTGTTTTTACCAAATGCCCCAACGACCCCCCCCCATGTGGCCACGCCCCTCAGTCTCCCTGGCTCCGCCCACTTTGGGGAGTCTTCCTAATTGCACCTGTGGGCGGGGCTTAGTTTTCTCTGGGTCGGTCAAACTTTGATCTGGACCATCTGACCTGTAGCAGGCGGCGCCGTACGGACACTCCGGTCGCTCCTCTTCCTCTTCATCCTCCTCCTCTTCCTCGTAGTCGGCGTCTCCAGGGTGACTGCTCTCCTGGAAGTGAAGCGGGTTCTTCCTGCAGAAGCAAACAGCAGATGCTGAGGGCCGGCTGGTCTCCAGCTGATTCCCCGCCTCCCAGCAGGGGGCGCTACCTGTAGCAGTCCTTCCCGTAGGGACAAGCGGTTCTGGCTCCAGACTGGGTCTTCTTCTCCTCCTGCAGCGATTTCTCAGCTGCTGCGCTCCGTGACGGCGCAGAGCTGACCTCTGACCTGCTGGGTCCGATCTGACCTCTGGAGGTCGACTCATTCCAGAGGTCATCCTGAAATCAGAGAATGCTTCAGTCTCAGAGGGACGGAAAGTCGTGTCCCTCATGTCCCAGATACTCGTCCCTCTGGCTCCTTTTTGGTGATAATTAATCTCATAATCTCAATAATCCCAATATTACAGAAACTGAAGCAACATGAAACCAGTTTGTGAAAATCATTCTGACTCACCAACTGATTTTAATGTCCAACAGAAAAGTCGGGACATTTTGACCGACCTGCGTCTCCTCTAACGGCCATTTTTAAAACATTCACCTCTGATTGGCTGCTCCGATACATTCTCTCATTCTGATTGGTCTAGAAAACAGGAAGTGTTACGAACGTTACTTGGCTGTTTGATCCGTGAAGTGAACCTGAAACGGCTCGGCTGGCCCCGGACCCCGGACCCGGGCCAGTGGAGGGAACCGGCTCTGCCAAGTCTGTGCGCGCACAGCCTGCTTCTGAAAGGACCAGCTGTTGGGCTGATCTAGAAATTTATCACATTTTTAACAGAACTGAACTTAATTTACCACTTCAGGTCTTCAGGAAATTATTGTTAGAAATTTCTGACATTATAATGTTTTCAGAATTAGATTATAATCCTTTAATTACGGAATATAATCTTTTTTTATTGCAAATGTACGACTTGTTGGGTTCAGAGAACATGGTGGTGTTTCTCAGGCGATGTGAGAAGTCAGTCTGGAAACGTCGTTTTCTCCTCCATTCAGACCTGAAGCTTCGTGGTTTCAGGATCGTCGTTTCGCTCTAAACTTTTTCCTTTTTTCCATTCAAATTTTTATTAAGGAACAACATGAAGAATCTCGTCTGTTCACAAAAGGTGGTACAGTCTTATACAATCATCTGTTCAGTTTGTTATAGTGATCCATATTGATCTCTCTGGTATTTAATGTTCCATTGTTTCCTCTCAGAGGAATGAGGAGGAACCAGAATAAACAAACCAGCATCACATTAAAACAAACGGTCTACACCGAACACAGCAGCTAAGGATCAACAGGTGTCACCTGACTTTCATCAGGTTCAGATCTGATGTTCATGAAAGTCCGTCATGGAGTCCAACATTTTTCAAATTTATCTTGCTCCAGATTCAATGTCAGTTCCTCCATCTTGCAGATGTGTTGGATGATGTTTGTCCAGTCTTCTAGTGTGGCTGTTTTGTCAGTCATCCATTTCTGAGTGATTGCTTTTTTACTGGCAATTAGCATTACATTGAATATGTATGTTTTATAGAATCCCTTTACACAGTTTGGTCGTTTGCCCAGGAACATAGTCTCAAAGTTCAGAGCAAATTGGCCCCAATAACAGTCTCCACACTTTGTTTAATTATCCCCCAATAAGAAGAAAGCTCCATAAAATATGAAAATGTCCAGCATGTTTCTGCTCAGAGGGGCAGTTTGAAGAAGTGAGTAACCGTCTTCCAGGTAAATTCTCTATATGTTAGTGATGATGAACATTTCCAACAGTTATTCAAAATATCTATCCAATCTTCAGAGTGAATTTGGTGGTTCCCTTCCTTGTCCCATCTCTCCTTTATATATAATGTATATATAATGTATCCCTTCCCTCCAGGTTTTGCAGTTCATTTTACATTTTGGATGTTAATTTATTAATGGAGGTTGATTGATACGATTTTAGAAAGATATTCAATATGCCAGCAAATGTTCTGGTTCATCTTTATTTGTTTTTTCTAAATAATGCCAGATTTGTAGATAATGGAAAAAATCTGTTATGAAGACCATATTTTTGCTTAAAGTCTTGAAAGTTCCTCACACTGTCAGGAGCTGTCAGGGTTTTGGTTCTTCTTTGTGGGTTCCTTTTGCCTGCTGCTTGTGTGTGTATCCACCAGAGGGCGTCAGAGGCCGTCGCCATGGTGGGCGTGCCCACACTGCTGCACACCGGTGCTGCATCAGCCCATCATCTCTGGGATTCAAAGGGAATAGACTGCCAGCACTTCATCGCCTGAGTGTTACGCCAGTAATGGTACCCAGAGCCCTCCAAAGCTGTTTCTCTGTGTTTTTTGCCCGAAAAAATTACCTTCCAGTGATCCTTCGTTGTCTCTAGTGATGGTGAGATGAAGCCTCATGAGGCATTGAACCACTTGAGCCAACTGCTTCGAGAAAGGGTTAATTTCTTGGAGCTTCATGTGCAC
>CAEGAG010055426.1:0-10473 GCA_903067065.1 Brachyrhaphis terrabensis
CTACTAGAATCTGAACAAATTAAAAACTCTCTTTTGCCCATTTCCTCTATCCATTCTAAAGCTATTAATATTGCCATTAACTCACCTGTATACACTGTCAGTCTATCATTTATTCTTTTATTTTTCATAAAGTTTAAATCTGGAGCAATAAATGATATACCTACTTGATTATTTACCATTTTTGAGGCATCTGTATATATTTGAATATATTTTGAATATTCTCTTTTAATATAATTTTCCACTTCATTCTTTCCCAATTCTCTTCCTTTTTCCAATAATTTTAAATCAACTTCAGCCTGTTCAAAAACCCATAACGGAATGACAGGAGTAACAACCACAGGACTAATTATAAATTTATCAATCCCAATGTCCTTTACTTTATTTAAAATAATCCATCCAAAACTATTAATTTGCTTCTTTTCTTTTTGTTGACAAGGTTGTAGTGTTATATGTGGAGAATGAGTTTCATTATGTCCTTTAATATTTGTCCAATATGTTAAGGCTATTTGTTCCCTCCTAATCTCCATTGGCATCTCACCCATCTCAACCTGTAGAGCTGAAACTGGAGTTGATTTCATCGCTCCGCACACGCAGTGACGTCAGCTCCAAAGCTCTATTGTAACAGTATTTACAATTGATACAATTGTAAATACTGTTACAATAGTAAATACTGTTTACGTAAATACTCCTCTTTTTGCAAAGTCTTCAAGACATGCACGATATCGCTCCGTGGAGTCACAGAAAATGATGGGTGACAGATTTTGCACCCGTTGACGGCTCTGGAACATGTAGATTGGGACGTTAGCTTCGGGCTCGTTAGCCACAGGCTTCGCTGGGAGACAAAAACGACAACACAGGGACTAAATTAACTGAAAAAGACACACAAAAGCCCAAATTCTCACAAAATGTTGGTCTAAAATACTCCACAATTTATAAAAGTAGTAAACTAAAAGACATAAAGCTAAATGTTGGTCTAAAATAACAGCACTCCACAATTTATATAAGTGAGTTCTAGATTTGTTCAGTTAACGCTAAATGTTGCAAATGTAAGGCAAACAGTATCTGATATTTAGCTCCACAGTCACACGGATGTCTTCAGAAGGGAGTGAGGTGGGAAGAAGAGTCATGTTTACAAATCATCCAGGAGACTTGACTATAGCCAGCCAGTCATGACACAGGGGAGCCATTTCAGATACAGACATTATGCTTTAGGTTGGTTAAATTTAAAATTTCAATCTGCCCTAAAGTCTCACCGGTACATCTCTGTTGATTCCAATCATCCAAATTAGTGTGGCCGGTCCCACCGGACCGAAACAAGCAACTTTTCCAAGATTGGTTCGAGGATCACTTGAAGGTTCACAAGTTACATCCAGGGGAAGAGTAATTCCTCTGAGACTCAAAATCCTCTACTTTACCTGTTTATTTCAAGTATTTAGGTGTGAAACCTATAGAGTTATGTATTAAGTTTATTCTACTTTTAAGTTTACAAGGACAAAGTAAAACATTATTGCATATTACAATTTTGTTTTATTTCCTTAGAAGGGTAATTTGATATAGTAAAAAAAAAAAAAAATAAAAAAAAAGGGGAGAGAAAAGGAATAAATTGGAATTTGAAAGTGCACTGGAACTCTGTAAAGATTCACATGTTATAGATGTTGATGTTATGAGCAGTCTACTAAAAGTAAACAAAACACCTACGTTTGTTTATGTAGGATTGATAGGAACAGCAACTGTTGAGGACAGAATAATCCCTACGTTGCTGCGGACTGATGGCAGTCTACCCCAACTTCCTAGTGTTCAGAAATGCTATTTTCTAACTTAAGTATTTCTGCAAAGTACCCATGTAAGGTTAAGCATGCGTGTTTCGCTGCTGAAAGAGGGAGATGTACTGATATGTCACAGTTAGGCTTCTGTAGCCGGGTGCAGACTGATGAACATGTGCTGTACATCCAGTAGTTTTATACTAAGTAATACTAAGTAATATGTGCACTAAGTAATAAAGCTGAGTTCTACAAGCTGGACGACTCGTCCACGTTGAGTTCTTCATAAAAGATACCCGTCTATGACAGAAGGGCTTTTAATTAAGTGCATCACATTAAAAATGTCTGTAGCCCAATTCAATGCTACAGCTTTCAGATTTTACTATTAGAAATTTTGGAATGATTATCTTTTGCTTTCCACTTCATAACTATGTACTAGATTCTGTTGAGCTCCCCCATGAAGCACTTTTGAATTTGTCATTGTAACAATAAAAATGTGAAAGGGGAATTTTGCAATAAAACATAAGAATAATTACATTGCACTTCAAGTTTACCTTACTTTTCTATTGATAACAGTGCAGATGCATTGCCTATTGTGTTATGATTCTGACCCGTCTGCCTGCTCTGTTTTCTTCCTCTGCAATCAAGCTCAGCTGGTTCACCTGCATGCTGCTGCTGCAGGGCAGTTAGGCTCATGACATCTACCTGTTCTTTAGCATTTATATTCAGCACTCAGACAGACAGTGCCAGATATTTTGAAAGGCTTGTGTGAGTAGATATCCAGTGTTACCTCCTTTGCCACACCATGAACCCCCGCCCCATAAGTTCATCTGCCTCTCTGGTTCTGACCCTGCCTTGGCCTGTTGACATCGCCTGCTACCAATACCCCTGGAGGCAAAATTTCACCACATCTTCCCTGAGGAACCAATGATCTGTCTCGGTTTCATATAACTTTCTGAGAAGGTTAGTGGCTTTCCCTTTTGAACGTTTGACACAAAGTTTACCAGCCACTAATCTGTTTCTCCATCCTCAGTGGTTCCTGGCCCTGCTGGTTCCAGTCCCTTACCCCTGTTCTCAATAAACCATTAATTTGCTTTCTATTTGTGTCTGGCTGGAATTTCGGGTCCTCTGTTCTAAGCATAACTCTATTGTTTGGATTTTGCATCATCTCTAGTTGGTATCCTTGAAGATAATTGAAAAACCCTATCAGAAGATCATTCTAAGATCAGACTTCAAGATCAAGACAGAAACAACAAAAAAAGTTTGGTGGGGTGGGAATGAAAATTATTTTTTTCAGAAATGAATAACAGAATAATCACATTTACGGATAAACTTTGATACAGTTTTCTCAAGTTGGCTGCCAAACAGTAAATAAAAAAACCGACATCTGTTTCATTGAATTTCTAATCTGAGATTCAAGAAGTTTAACTAGAAGAGAATGGAACCACTGGTGTTATTTGTGACTCAGTGAACAGTATATTTTCTCATAATTTATTATGGACCTTATGTGTCTGGAATAAAGAGAACATTAAAATTGTTCCAATATGTAAAACATGGTGTTGAGTCTGAAAGTTGTGGTGGTTCTGACTATCACACAGCTCTACATACTAGAAAATCTAAGATCAAGTTTTGAGCTATTGATTTTGTATTTCAAGGCAAGTGCTAAAATGGTATTTAAAAAATCATTCATTCATCATGGAATCTTGGCAGCTTGTCTCCAGGTACAACCAGATGCTCCACCCCTTTTCCTGTGATCACCACCAGGTGAGCAACACCTCCGCTGACGTTGTCCCTCCCCATCGCCAGAGCAAGAGCTGTGAAGCAAGACAAGAAGAACAAAAACTATCGGTCAAGTAAATAAAAAGGCAAAAATAATTCAAAAGAAATATCAGTTTAACTTAAATGAATTGGTGTACCTTTTCTCCAAATTAGGCATAATCCTAACCACTCAATTTAAATAAATTTTAAATGCTATGCTATGACATGAGTTGATGACAAATATATTATGAAGCTTTTAGAATTAACATAGTTAATTTATTAGTACCATTGGTGGCAAACTGTAGACATTCCTCTCTGGTCATGTTGGGTTTGTATTTAGCATCAACGTAGCCGTAGATGTAGGTGCTTCCTGAGCCGCCGATGGTGACCTGCTGACTGATTAACATCCCACCCAGAGACACAACATAAACCTGGAGAGGGAGAAAAAATATTAGCTGTGCCGCTGTAGTACTTAAAGTATGTGAAACAGCATTTATTTTCTGTCACCCATTACCTGTGGTCCTTTCTTGCTGTCCCATCCTGCTGTAAGGAAACCAGCCTGCAGCTCATCTTTGTTTTTGTAACACAGTTCTCTCAGCACTGATGCTGCTGCAATGACCAGAGGAGGGCTCTCCATTTGAACACTACAAGAAAAACAAATAATTTATTCTCTATATGTGTAGGATGGAAAAGATGGAGAACAACTCGACTCAGAATTTGATAGAATAATAACTAAAAAGAAAAAAAAAATACAAATTTAAAAAATCTAAGTATAATAAATCAGAATCTTGTTGCATGTAATCGTGTCAGGCACACATACCTGTGGAAGGACAGGTGAGACTTTGCAGCCTTGACAACAGCTTGAGCATCTGCAAGTGAACCAGCGATGCAGCAGAAGATCCGGTCATGAACCTGAATCACCTTGTTGATGGTCTTAGAGGAAACATATTCCCTGAATAAAGTAATGGAGAAAGCATGGGCGTAGGTTTGGGTATAGGGACGGTAGGGACATGTCCCGACCAATATTCACGGGATATGAAAAAGTCCCGACCAATTTTTGCCATATTGGCTCAAAGAACGTGGATCTACGATCTTTGATTAGCAGCAACAGGCGGTACGCGGAACGGAAGCTTCTTAGTTTGACATTTATTAGGAGCCTCTGAGACCGTGTCGGAACGGTGCTGCCGGGGGGCGTTCTTGAACTGATCTGCTGAGTATGACTGTATCTGGTTGTATACACAAGATGTATGATGAAGTTATGGTTATGGTTGGGGGGAGGGGGTTATTAAGCCAATGTGGGTTCCCCCCCCCTTCTCAAAAATGTTCGGTGCTCCTGGGCATTGCACTGTGCTGCCGGCAGGGGGGTGTCAAGGTCCCCACCAAAACTTAGACCAAACCTACGCCCTTGGGAGAAAGATTTATATTTGCTCTCTTGTTAAAATTATATTCATTTTTTGCAGTCATGGAAGCTTCTGTCACAATAGAAACATGAGTTTAATGGTTTGGAAGCTTAGTATGTGTTTTGTTATTGCTTCATAAAGTTACTTAGATTTTTGGGAGGATTCATATGCACCAGCTCACTTTTCTCTGTTTGTAGTTATAATTTAACCTAGAAAATACGTATAAATCAAGACCACTTTGATGTTTTTATACCATTTGCAATTTAAATCTTTTATTTGCTGCCAAATAAGAATGACAGATTATTTAGGAGTCTTGATTAGTCAAAACTTGTGTATGTGCATGAGCAATAGAGTAATATTTAGTGGTCCCCAACCCTAGTCCTCATTGCCCACTGTCTAGCATGTTTTCAATGTTTCTCCACAACTAATTCAAATAATTGCATTACCTTTTTAGAATGCCTTTAATTTAGGCAGAAGACAGTTGATCACCAGTTCACCTAAGCCAGGTGTGCAGCTGCAATGAAACACTAAAACATGCATGACAGTGGGCCCCGAGAACCTGGGTTGGGACCTCTGCTGTGATGAATTTTATATGAATAAAGTAAAGTAACAAGCATCGATATTTATTATGACATATTATTACATATATTATTGGTAACATCCTCACCCTCCAATTGAAGCTCTGGAGTCAGATCCAATCACGACCCCTCCATCAAATATGGCAGCCAAGATGGTGGTCTGAGGACAAAAACAAAGGAGAAGAATTTTAAAAAATTATCCAGTCACAGTTATAAACAGGTTTCACATACTGATTTGTTCATTCGTTGAAATCCATCGAGGCTATGAATTCTGGGATTTGAAGTTCTACGAGTGCGGTTAGTGTGGAGATTTTCGTAAAAAATAAAGCAAATCCGCCTTATGTAAACTTTCCAAAACTTATATTATAAATTATTACAAAAAATGACGTAAATAATCCGCAGTACGGATCTTAAATTAACTAGTTGGCATCACCTGTTAATGGGTGATCGGTCTTCCTTGTTTTTTACTCTTTAATCTTTTGCATATAAAAGCACAGTATAACAGTAGTTGAATGTACGCGGATTTACTCACCCCTGTGCTGACTCCTTTGACTTTTGAGTCCGTGTAGTGTTTCTCCATTTTCTCTGTAAAATCGAAAGGAAGAAAGGATCCGTGACGCTCAGAACAGCGACGCACCGAGACGCGCAGGGAGCCGCAGAAACAGCAACTATGGCGCTGTCAACTGTCCTGGAAACTCCCGGAGCTGGGTTTAACTTTGAAAACGCGACGAGGTAAGAGCTTATCTTTAAAGCTCGCAGATTAAATAGTACATTATTGAAAAATAAAAATAAAAAAAAAAACAGACAGTTAAAGCATGTTTTTTTTTTTTACTGGGTTCAAAACCGAAAGTATTTTTTCCTTCTTGTTTATCTGATTTATCAAAACAACACTATCAAGGTGTGATCATATTTAATAATAATAATAATTTGTCCTCAACAATCTAATCAATTTCCCACCTGTTATCCTCGCTCCTTTCTCCAGAAATGCTGCGTTAGAGAGTCTCTTTAAAGGAGGACAGACACCAAAGCCTCTGAAAACTGGAACCACCATAGCAGGAGTTGTGTTCAAGGTGAGTGATACTCATTTTTACAACTCGTAAAAAAAAAAAAGAGTTGGAAATTTTGCATAACACATTTACTACTATATTCTCCCGGAACTGTGTTTTAGTTAAGTTTAATATTCTAATGAATCTGTGAGCTGAGCACACATTCTCCATATGATCAAAGCCAATCCAACCTAAGATGGCATTCCAATCACTGTAAAATGGGAATAGTAAAGGGGAGCAAAACACTAAGACATTATCTATTTTTATGGTTGCCTGCACAGTAAGTTGTCAAAGAACAGTAAGGGGAACTGTGGCTCAGTGAGAAGACCAAGACATTTCTTAGCAACAACACAATTCAATGTGCTTTACATGATGATAACATAAAACATCAAACAAGCAAGAAACATTACATTGCAGTGGCCATTAGTTGTCTTTCAATCCAAAAGATGGATTCAGTTCCAGTTTCTTTGTGTGCGTGTGTGTGATTGGGTGAATGAGACTCTGTGTAAAGTGCTTTGAGTAGTCAGTATGACTTCAAAATCACTTGAAGTCATACTTCAGTATCTGTACCTAAAGAGGTACAGATATCTCTTTAGGTATCTGCAGCCCTGAGGGATCAAATAACATTTAGGTGAATGTCCAGAAAAATATAAAAGACAGTTGTATGACAATAAGTTTACAGTTAGGGGAACTGTTATAACATTATACACGCATATTGAAAATATTGGTGAGGGCCTAGCTTTGGTGTTCTGCTGTGTAGGATGGAGTTGTCCTGGGAGCCGACACAAGAGCCACATCCAGTGAAGTGGTGGCTGACAAGATGTGTGCCAAGATCCATTACATTTCTCCGAATATGTAGTAAGTCTGGTAAATTTTAATAGTAAAAAAAAATTGGAGGGTAACAATATCATTAACATAATACATTTTGTTGCATGAGTTTCTTAGACAAATATTGGATATCACAGTTTAAAATTTTTTGTTGTGTTACTAGTAGCGTGTCATCTGTATAGCACTATGTGTTTCCTTCATTTTGTATGAAAACAACTCTATACATAAATAGCTGTAACTGACAGAATGTTAATAATTTAAATAGATGGGGTGCTGCACGGCTGAGGGCTGTTTGTTGCAGTCTTTGATCAATACATTTGTCCTGGGTGTCCCTTTGTTTCAGCACCATTTGCGGCAGATCTTCCCTTTTTTTAGAAACAGTCAGGTGAGGAACGATAGAGTCATAAAATCCATTCATCCATCCATTATCTACGTCAGGTCGAGAGAGCAGCAGCCTAAGCAGAGAGGGTCAGATTTCTCTCACCAGCTACTCCAGGTGAATCCCAAAGTGTTCCCAGGTCAGATGAGAGACAAGACCCCCCAGCATGTCCTGGGTCTTCCTCTGAGTTTCTCTGGACGAGATCCACAGGAAGCATCATGCCCAGAACACCTCACCAGCAAAAGAGATGTTCCTAGCCAGATGCCTGAGCCACCTCAACTGGCTCAACTCGATATGTAGAAGCAGCGACGAGTTTCTTCATGATGCTATAAAACCTTTTAAATATATCTTGAATTGAGAGTTTGTGAAGGAAAGACTTGCATACAGTACACTATGAGTTTCAGTTGAAGACAAAGTAGCATGGATGAAGCCAGAAAAATATAAATTGTTGACAATGTATATTTTAACTGGCTTTCATTGTTAAAGCAGAAAATCAACTACAAAAAAGTTATATGTTTTTCAGTCCCTTTTATTGTTTGTTTTCTCATTATTTCATCTCCTCGTGTTTTAGCTGTTGTGGAGCAGGAACAGCAGCAGACACAGAGAAAACCACAGAGCTTCTGTCATCCAACCTCTCCATCTTCTCACTGAACAGTGGGAGAAACCCTCGTGTTGTCATGGCGGTGAACATACTGCAGGATATGCTGTACAGGTCAGCACTTTGTGCATGTGTCTACTTGTTTGATAATATGTTGGAATGACATAAAAAACAGCATAGAAAGTTTTTATATTTAGGTAGCCATTAACATTTTCTGTTTAAATATGTGTATGTTAATCTTATTTTGTGTCTTGTCCTCAGGTATCACGGTCAGATTGGTGCCAACCTGATACTGGGAGGAGTGGACTGTACTGGGAACCATCTGTACACTGTGGGTCCATATGGAGATGTAGATAAGGTCCCTTATCTTGCAATGGGTATGTAGCATAACTCTGACTAGTAAGGAGTTTTGTTACATCATTGTAGTACTCTTTGGTTAGCTGTGGTGTTATTTTTGTTGTTTTCTTCTTAACCTAATTAAAACATGACTTACTCCTTATATTACCTTTATTAACTGTGAGTGCTATAAATTCATTTCTTGTTCTTGCATTTAAACTAGGAAAGCCTTTAAAGCCTCTTTCAAATCATATTTTTTTGTGTTCACACAGGGTCAGGTGACCTGGCAGCTCTCGGGATTTTAGAAGATGGATTCAAACACAATCTAGAGGTATAATCAATGAAAATACTTATTTGCTCATGCATGAAGAATTGTAACTCTTTTGCAATTCAGTCTCAGCCACAAAATGATTTCTTGAGATTATTCAGCTTCTTTAATTTAAGAAATAGGCTATAATGTTAATGGGCTATGGCACAGGATTTATCTGCCTATGTTGTTCTATTATTATTTTTTTCTCTCCTTCAGCTCGAGAAGGCGAAGGAGTTGGTAAGATCGTCCATCCATGCAGGCATCATGAGTGACCTCGGCTCAGGCAACAACATCGACATCTGTGTCATCACCAAACAAGGAGTGGATTATATCAGACCCTACCAGGAGTCAGAGTACAAAGAAGACAGGTAGACTAGAATAAGTCTGAGTAACTCTCTGCAAAGGCTTTTAGAAAAGCAGATGTATATTATTTTTTATTGTAATATGTCTCCAAATCAAATCTCTTTTGCAAATGTTAAGATGGATTATGAATTTGTGCCTATTTGTTTTTTGAATCCTTGAACAAGTTGCCACTTTATTATACAGTGATCCCTCGTTTTTCGCGGGGGTTACGTTCCAAAAAGAACCCGCGATAGGTGAAATCCGCGAAGTATAGAAACCTTTATTTTTTTACAATCATATAATGAAATATTCCATAATACATTGAAACCAAAGAACAAAACCTTTTTACAGGCCCAACCAGATGTTTATACTGTAGATAAAAGTACCGTATAAACGTCTTTTTTTTTTCTTTTTTTTTTACTAACTGAAGGCTTCATATTGCGGAGATCAGCACCGCCCCACCGCGACCCGAGTCATTGGATTAGAACGGGAGAAAATGAAAAATGATTATGATAAAAAATACAAAGTACAGTAGGACAAATAGTGACTCAGGTTATTTCACTGCTTTTCTTACTGAGCCGCTGCATCCTGACTCCGCTCTGTAGCGGTTTGTTCTTCTAAAGCCGCGGTGCAGGTAAGTTTTATCAAGAGAAGATCATATCGGTTGTTGTTGTTGTTGCTCTTTTTTCTTTTGCAAACTTAAATTTGGCAAGCTGTTTTACGTACCTGTACATATTAAACCGTAACGTTATTGGCACACAGGTAAAGAAGAAGCGCAGAGACTGTTTAGCCAATCAGGACGCAGAATACTACGGAGCCCCCTAGGGGAAATGGGGAATTTTTTTTTCTTTTGCGTGCCCTCGCAATACTTTTGCGTTCCCTCGCAAAACTTTTTGCGTTCCCTCGCAATACTGTACTGATCAGTTATGCGGCAAAATTGAATACTGTAAGCCTTTCTTACGGTGGCCGCGGTACTTTCTGCTTTAATATAAGGTTATGTGAGGTTTTTCCGTGAATGTTAATATCTCTTTGTGGAATAGCTGAAGTTTTACATATTTTTCTTTAGGATAGAAAGGCACCAAAAACCTATGATATAAACAGAAACGTTCCGTAAGTAGGAAAGAAATAAAAATACATC
>CAEGAG010055509.1:0-12366 GCA_903067065.1 Brachyrhaphis terrabensis
GATATTGTGATAACCATAAAAGTGGTGATAAAACTTATTTACTTCACGTTTTTGCAACTTTGTGGAAAAGAAGAAGTTTGATTTGTATTACTAAGTAGCTGCATTTAATCACATATTCAAAATGTTTAAAGTTTATTGATAATGTCATTGAACAAAGAGTGGAGAAAATAGCAAAAACTAACAATCCCAACAACATGGAGAGTTTTTAAATGTCATTAATGGGGAATTTATTGTGACAACGATAAATCAAAATTCTTATGAGAAAACATTTATCACAATAAATGATAAGCAATATGATAGGATTTTCGTCAAAGTAAAATTCCTGTATCTGATTAGTACAATGGGCTTCTTCATATAAAGTACAAACATGCATGTAGAGGCAGAGAAGCGTGTCCCAGTCGCCGTCCATCCTCCTCCACCAGGTCCATGAATAATGCAGAACTCCCATTTTCATGCCACTTCGCATCCCGTTTTCCCCTCCTCCCTCCTCTTCCTCCTCCTCCTGTGCTGTCGTAAAAATAGAACCGTAGACCTGCAAGCTTTCACTCTGGTGTTTACACCATCATGACCCTCCCCACTGCTTTTTCTCCTGACAGTGGGATTATTAGTCTCATTCATCTCAGCCTGCTCCCCTTCTCTATCCTTCACAGGAGCCAGCGAGCAGAGACGAGGCAGACGGGTTTTGCCGGGCCAGGCCGGGAGAGGAGGGGAGGTCCTCAGGTAGCATATGGATGCTTCATCTCCATATCTTCATAGCCGCGTCTCACAAAAATAGCCCTGCGAGGGCCTCTTGTTCTCGCTTCCTCGAGCCTCCCACTCCTCCTCTGCATGCACTCAGGCTCGGCTCGGGGGAGAAACGAGGAGCTCTCCTTTAAGACGCTAAACGTACAAACGAGGACACAGGCAGTGAAATGAGATGCCTGCACCTTCCCTGCAGACGCGAAGCAGCAACCACGTCCCGAATCGTAACGTGAACGCGAGAATGATGGCAGACGGGAGATGGGATTTCAGTTGCTCGAGTTGCATAAAGTTTTATTTAGTGAATCAAATCAAATCATCAAATCAAATTTTATTTGTATAGCACATTTCAGCAGCAAGGCATTTCAAAGTGCTTTACATCATATCAGAAACAGAAACAGCAGCAGTGAAAGCAACAAAACAACAGAAGTTTGTTTGTTTTTTAACTGATTAATTTAGTATGGAAATATACAGCCTGTTTTTTTGAGTAAAAATATTCAAAACCTAGACTATAAAAGTGACAGTAAAAGACCTGGGCCAGACTTTAGAATGGTCTTAAAGGGGCAGTAACCCAGGGCCCCGAATTTTGGGGGTGACTCAAAAAAATTGCTTTTATATGTAGTGTTTATGTTCTACAAACATTCTGCCTCATATTAAGGTCATTGGCTCATTTTGCAGGTCGTATTTTGTGCAAATATTGTTAGATTCCTATTAAAAATAGTGTGGACAGGGCCAGAGCAACAAGCCTTGTGCACTTTCCCAGAAACAAACCTATTTTGTTGTTGTTGTTGTTGTTTTTTTTATATAATTTTATAGTGATCATTAACAACAAGGCTCAGCAACTTCAAATGCAGAACAACCAGATTCCACAACAGCTGCATCCCTCATGGATGCTAAACTCCCATTAGTTTCATCTTTCATTATATATATTTACATTGATACTTTTATTATTACTTATTTATTTATTATTATTGGAGCCTTGCAACGACATTTCTTTCAATTCGTACCTTTCTTAAATGTACAATTGAATGACAATAAACTATGTTTATTTCTCTGCAGCTCGTTGCTTAGTGACTCCTGTACCATTTCCGGCCCACGCTCCAGTTGTTGGGGATCCGAGACGTAAAACCCGATGACCCCAGGTTCCTCAGTGCTGATGTGTTCAGGTCACAGGTATTCTGTTGATCATCTTTATGCATCATTTATATGCAAATCAGTGTGCATACATCGTTGTTTTTTTCTTCTTTTTTTCCCACCTACCAGTTTATTCAGGAAGGAGTCAGAACTGAAATGAAATGTGCATGCTTTAGTCTCTAGTCTCTTTTTTTTTTATCAAAACAGACAGCACAAAGCAGGGAGAGCATGAGGAATGGACATATGGTGTTATTTGAAAGGATGACAGAACAAAATCAAACTGTGTGAGACGAAATTAGCTGAAACGTGCCGATACAAGTGTTGCAGGGGAATCAAAGCGCTGCTTTTTGAATATGAAGCATATCGCAGACGCTCTGCGCGACTGTTTTTTTTTAGGACTTTTTTTTTTCTTTAACTAACCCTCCCTCCCTCCACCTCTCCCCTCCATCCCCCCTGAGTTCCCTGCTGTCTCTAAAGCTTTTCAAAAAAGCTTTTAGTTTGGCATTTGATTCTCTGCTCTCCTTTTTTCTTTTTTCCCCCCCGAATGTGTCGGGCTGCTTTTTTTATTTTTTTATTTTTTCCCTTCTTTTCTTCTCTTTCATGCAGAGCACCTTGGCCACTGAAAGGGAGTGTTGGAGGGGTCCGCGGTTATTGAATGTGAAGGCGGATGACATGGAGAAGAGAGGACATGCAATGAAAATGAAACAAGCAGACATGAGGAGACAGGGAAAGCAAAGGTAAGAGGCAGAAGATGGAAAGGGACAAAAAGAGAAGATGAAAGAAGCAGGGGAGAGAGGAGAACGGTGGAGATGAGAGGAGAAAGAAGAAGGTGAGAGAAAAAGAAAAGAGACAACAGAGAGGAAGAGAGAGAAGAAGAAGAAACATGATGAAATAAAAACACACAGACAAAAATAAATAAATAAATAAAACAACAGGACCAGAGGACAAAAGGACATTAAATAGACAGGAAGTAAGAGAACGTGCGGCGTGGAAAAACGAACTGAGAGATCCGAGGAAACAAGGTGATGGGATAACAGGGAGACGAAGAAGATGAGTACAGGGAGGAGAACATAAAAGGGAAGGAGGAAAAAAAAAACAGAAACATGCCTGTGAAAAGTGAGAAGAGTGTATACTAGACCAGAATGGGGTGGCGGGTGGAGGGGGGGAGAAGGAGAAGAAGAAGAAGAAAAGAGAGAGGACAGGAGGAGGATGAGAAACCAGTCGTTCTTTACCCAGGGGGAGGCACAGCGGGGGATGGAGGGGGCGTACGGGGGGGAGATGGGCTCCTCATCCCTATCTCCCCCAACTGAGCCTCCTTCTTCAAGGTCAGACACACACACACACACACACATGCACAGAGGCAAGCAGTTCTGGCAGACATGGTACACACCAGTACATACACACACACATAGTGGAGCTCAAGTAGAAAAGACGCCTTCTGCCTGCCTTTTTCTCTCTGACTCTGTGTACCAAGCAGCCAAGTCTCAGTCAACCATCTGGAGATAAAAAAAAACATTCCTCCCATACACACACACACACCCCCACACATATGAAGTGTGTGTTTATGATAATAGCCCAAATGCCTCTATTGATTCGTTCTCTTCCTGCGTCTCTCTGCATCTGCGTGTGTGTGCATGTGAAATCAGTTCTTTTCACTTCTACCTGACGAACACTTTTCCTTGCTTACCTTAAAGTATACATTTGCCACTAAGCTTCAAGTTCGAGCTATGAACAATTTGGCATCCCAAATATGCTGTGCAAATTTATCGCGGGTATCAATATTATCACGATCTTAATGGTATTAATTGAAAATATGCCAAATGTTATCCATATCGTGCTGCTAGCCTATGAGGTAGTAGTTGCAAGAGTAGTGAAGATATTTAATATCTATATGTTCTATGGATTAATACATTTGACATCTGTCCATATTTCAGTTTCGTTATGTTTCTCCAACATTATGTTCTAGAAACACAATGACAAATAAAAAAAATATTGCGTCTTTTATCTTAGTCGTGTAAATTTATATTCTGAACAACAACATTCAGGTTAATCAGCACAGAGAACTTCCTGTGTCATTTCTCATTTCTATCTGAAATGGTATAAAGTCCAGAACACCGCTATGTTTAAGTATTGCTGTATTAGGTAGTAAAACATCTTCATTTATTTGTTTACTCCATTTAATATCTGTTCAATGGACATTTAGTTTCTATTACTGTGTCTTATACTAGTAAGCCTTTAAAACAGCAATGTCACATAAGTATTCCTCCATCTGTTCATCTTGCTTTTTTTTTCTTTCTTTTTTTTTGCAAAATTACTTACTGACTGACTGGTGAAACACTTTTATTGTGAACAGAAAATGATTCAAACACATAGAAAATCTGGCTAGACAGGTAAAGCGGTTGCTTGTCCTGTTTCCTGTGAACGTGTCACCACACCTCATGTGTTGCTGAAGTCGAGCAGCAGCTGGGGCTTTAAAAGGAGCGAATATTGAAACATGGCACAAAACAAACAAAAACAGAGAGACTGCTCCCAGAAAATGTCAAACGCGTACATGATGTAAGTATCAGGCTGGATGTTTTATCCCTCTGCCCCCCAAACCCCCCCCCCCAAAAAAAACTCACTCATTTCTTACTTACTTCAGTTTTTATCTCAATCCGACCTGAATGCCTTCTTGCACATGTTCCCTACAAGGTTTGTGCCAAACTTGTAATGGAAGTTTTTTGTGGCTTTCTTTCTTTTCTTTACCTTCCCTTCCCTCTTTTCCAGAAAGATGTTTTTTTTTTGGGGGGGAGGGACTTGGAACATCAAGATGAAGACCCTATTAACACTAGAATTTATTTATTTTTTTTCTGGAAAGGCTCGTCGTTTTTAAAAACACCTCGACTGTTTTCAGAAGCGTTTCCATCCACATGGAAACACTGAGAAGCGAGGCCCAAAATGCTATTTTTACACCTCCAGACCTGTTGGCGGCGCTAAACACGGCGCATGCGGCATGTGCATAAAGCCTCCACATGAGTTTAATGGTGAACGCAACACCAGAAAACAAGAAAAGTCAGAGTAGAGTCTTTTGTAGGACTTTTTGTCCTACAAAACAGTTCATTAACAGAACTGTTAATGAGATTCTCCAACAGCTGCAGCACCACTAAGAAAACATTATCTACCATTATTGTTATATATGATGCATATGACCCATTTGGGGTTACAGGTCAGGTTAGGGGTTGGGAAAATATGTCGGTGTTTTCACAAAAGAGATGTTTTTCACTGCCCACTTGAATACATTCACTCTGGAAAGTTTTGACTCCACTAAAACGGCGTCTCCATGTGGATGTGGGGCAAAAACAGCTAAATGTTTTTGCTGAGTACTTATACAGCACGTTATCTAATCCAGAGGACTCCAAAGCACTTTGCACTACAACAGTCGTTCATCCAACAACTGAGATAGAGTGAGTTGGGGTTCCCGTTTGGATGGGGGGCTAACAGTTGTCCTGGTAACATATTTTCCCACATGAGCAGTGACTCTCTGCAGCTCCTCCAAAGTTGCCAGGGGCCTCTCAGCTGCTTTTCAGAGTAAGGCTCTCCTTGTCTAGCCTGGAAAAATGTGAAAGCTGTGACTAACTTTCCTTCCACTTCCAATGACGTTTGCATGTTTTTGACAAAACATGAAAAGATGAAAAGTGGGTCCAGTTTCGTCTCCCATGTCCTGCAGAAAGACGTGGTTCTATCTGTGAAGCCTCCCGGGTCGTAGTTCCTCTGGAGGCTAAAAGAGGGGAAGTGGAAGCTTGGACTCCAGCTCATTTGGCTTCATTAATCACTAACTGCAGGGCGTACTGCGCAGAGGGCAGACGAAGGTCCCAGAGCTACAGGATGCAACAGCAAGCCATGCGCAGTCAGGTTCACCTGTGGGAAGACCACAGGCATGGCAACATGGATCAGGATACGCTGACAGTGGTAAAGTTGCCAAAGACAATTTTGTGTTAAAGTTGACAACAAGACATAGCTCAACAAGATGCAGTGGACTTAAGCGTGACCAAAGATTTTACTTTCTAACATAAAATCTAAATAGTTTTTACATGCCAGTCACACACACTTAAAATAGACTGGCTTTTTTGGTTATTTTACCATCGGATCATGGTATTGTAATATGTATAAAGTGCTGCAGAACTTTTTTTTCCCCTCTACTCTTGATCATGAAATCACATTAAACTTTTGCTGCGTTAGTACTCCCAAAAATATATCTAATAACTTTATAGCTTTACATGTATGAAGGCTAAATTCACAACGCTTGAGTTAAGTGGAGGCAGACCTGTGGGTGTATTTTGTAAGTCAACACTTCAAGCATACTGCAACCCTGAATAACATGGAGAAATCAGCCTAGATATCAGGAGATGTATGGACCTTCACATGTTTGGTTGATCCCTGGGAGCAATTTCCACAAGGTGCCGCATTCTTCTGTTCAAACTGTAAAGTACACCAGTTCTGTAGGAGGAATAGGCCAAAATCCCAGCAAACTGTGTGGAAGTCATCCAAGACATGACAGTCCTACCAAATATTACAGAAATCTGACTTTGCAGGGACATGAAGCAATTTATCTTTGAAAATCCTTTCTTACTAAATCTGGCATTTAGCAGCTAGAAATACCTCTTGTTATCTTGTACGGTCCTAAAACAGGAGAAGTTTAATCTGATAATGTGAGACAGTAAGAATTTCTTATTTCTTTGCATGCCTTAATATCTGATTTCAACTTTAATTCAAGACATGAGACATTATGTCTTGAAGCTTTTACAAATACAACTATTAAAATTAAGATATTGTTGAGCAGGAGAAAAAAATCCGAAGTGTTAAAAAGCTTTAATCCGAGAGCTTCCTCTAACACATCCAGCCTCTCTTTCTCAGACTAAAATTGTCTCCTGCACCCCCTCCACCAACCTCTCACTCCATGTTTTTTTTTTCCTTACTCCCCCCTCCTTCTTCTTCTTTTATAACTGACTACAAATTTACTGCTGGTCATTACAGAGGCAGGGTCAATTCCCCAAACAATGTGTTTGGTGCCACCATAAAAAGGGTGTTTTTTACGGCATGTAGCAGTAAAATGCTATTAAACAGATAAAACACCTGCAACGAGCATCAGGAGGATTATAAAAAGAATTGCCTTGATAAACTCCACGTATCTGCGAGATGGCACACCGGCAGTTGGCCAGGGGGATGAAGGAAGGGGGGGATTGCATGTGCTGCTGAGGACATTGGAGAAGACCTGCGTGACTCTGCAGCGCCACCATGTGAGCAGACGTGGAGGACCAGGCAGCTGAGAAGGAATATCTCTACACAGGAGGCATTTTGAACAGTGAGATGTGTCAAAAAGGGGACATTATTAAAGATAAATCCAGTGGTGTGTTCTTTAACACTAGATGTACACTAACAGTGAAAATATGGCGGAGTATCTAAAGTGCAGAGTAAAAAGATATTGGCTAATACTTTGTGTATGTTAAGGTTAGTGACGTCACAAGAGCTACATACCCACACCATATTCTCTGTGATAAAGAGATATGTATGTTAGATGTTACATACCTGTCACATGTGAACACAGGAAAGGATGGAGCTAATATATACCGCATAGTGTAAGTTATATGAAATCTATAAATCA
This sequence comes from Brachyrhaphis terrabensis, assembly GCA_903067065.1. Taxonomy (NCBI): domain Eukaryota; kingdom Metazoa; phylum Chordata; class Actinopteri; order Cyprinodontiformes; family Poeciliidae; genus Brachyrhaphis; species Brachyrhaphis terrabensis. Next base: position 7,514 of record CAEGAG010055509.1, read on the forward strand.
TACAATAATGCAGGGAATAGCTTGCTGTTCCACTGTCGTGTGTCTTTGTGTTTACAAAAATGTCTCAAAATCCATGGCTAGTTCTAATATTCTGCTCAAATTTATGCAGCCATACAACTGAACACCTTTGAGGAAGGACCTGGATTCAAACTTTTTAAATAAAGAGGAAAATATATGTAAGATATATACAAACTTAAGTACTCAAAAGGACTCTGATCCGTTGCCAAATGCCTTTTATGATGTCACTATAGGCGTGTGTGACAGGAAGCTTTCGGGGAGTTTTGATCTTGCTTAAATAGCAACTTGAAGCAAAACTGAAACCTGGCATGTGGTCAGAATTATATAAGATGAGTCCTATTGATTTCCGGTATAGGTTGGCGTGTAGCTTTAATAATGGCTGGTTCCCTGGTGTCCATTAAAGGCAAAATAAAACGAACCATGAACATAGGTTCAGGCTAACTCGCTCAGAGACGGTGACCACTGTCAGCTCAGCATTTCACAGAAATATTAGCTTGCTGAAAAGTATCTCCACATCATCTGCAGCACATTCATTCATTACTCAGTAGGCGCTCATTTTGCATGAATTACTGCATCGTTGCAGAGCTGCCTGGAGGCCTGCGGCCCTGCTGAGTTGATAAGGAAGCTTCGCTTGCCTTTAAGGGAGCCTTCAGCTTGTCTGCATTGGATGCACTGGTGTTTCTGTAGGGATTACATCATGTGAGATTCCTAACCAATCAAATATGCTGATGTGGTAGTCATTGAATCAGGTACTGGTACTTTTAGCTCTGCAGAGGCGCCAAGATATCCTTGAAAATTAAATCAACTCCAGAAGCCTTGTGAGCTGAGGGGAGAACTCTGAAATGTGCTACCTCAGCCTGCTTAGCTTGTGCGTGTCTTCACTCTTCTCTCCCAAATTGCTTCGCTTCACCTACCTCTCAATTCTGCGGTGAACCCTTTTGCTTGTGTACCCTTTTTTTTTTTTTTTTTTGCCAATTAACTTTCTCATAGTAAACTCTACTACAGCACTCGTTAGAAAGCATTCTCCTTACATGGTGTTGCATAGCATTTATTTATAATTTTTTGTTCTTCAGTTTCTGAAAAAAAAAAAAAGAATTTCAGATTTTCATTAGCCAAATAGATTTCATTGTAATCTATATGTGTCAAAATGAAGAGAAATAAATAAAAAAAACACTGCAATGTACAATGTACTTATTTAGTCTATATAACATATGATTCACCTTTTGAATTAATCTACAGAGACATATTAACTTTTGGTTGACATTCTAAATTAAAAAAGGTGAAGAAGGAAATCTATTCATATATACATATATATGCATATATGTTTACGAGTCAATGAATGAATTTTGGCTGAAATTTTCAAAACTGAAGCTTCTCTATTAAGAAAGTTTTTGTCTTCTATTTTAAATGAAAACCTGCATATTGTAGAAGTATGTTGGTCTTATGCTGCCACCTAGTGGAAGCAATTATGGTTGCATAAAGTTCTCCATTTCACAGAAATGAGGTTGATATCGTCACCTACCTAAAATAAAAGCCTATGTCACTTTTTGCCACAAGCATAATTTATTTATTTTCCTTTAAAATAAATAAATAAAAAGAAATCACATTTTTAAAAGATGATTCAGGCAAATAAAAAAAATAAAACGAAAACGATGAGCAGAATGTTGTTTTGTCTCAAAGCAGAATATATTTGTTAGTGTTTTTATCCTGTTCTGCTGTTATAAATATGATCTCTTGTGTGAATAAAAAATAATGTCTACTACTAACTACCACATTTTTCTACTAATCAGGGAGAACGTAAAGATCTTTGAACATTTTAGGTGAATAGCTTCAAAAAGTGGATTGCTTAGGATCACAACCATTAGCTTGTGTGTTTAATTAACCAATTAACCCAAAATTTAAAAAAACCCTTTTGATTGGTTGTAATAATGATTATTTTGAATGTAATATCCATGATCTTCTTGGTATCCTCTAAATTTTACTTTATGGCTTGTTTTTAGATGACATATATTTTTTGACATACAACTCTTGAAATGTTGCTAGCATACCTAAAATATTAGTTAATATTGTTATAATAATAACAATATTAACTATTGTTATTGTTATAATAATAATAATAATAATAACAATATTAACTAATATTATTATTATTATTATTATAAGATTAAGTTATTACAGTAATAATAATTTAACTTCACCGTGTTTTTAGATGCACATGTGTATGATTTTGTGTGTTTATTTTGTTTTTTTCCTCCATGTTAAACTAAAATCCCAAAAATATTCCTGAAGCGCCATCCAGGCGGCGAGTGTCGTCATGATCCGGATGAAGTCGGGATTTCCCGGGCATCTTCGTCGACGCTTCGTTGGTTTCCGGTCAGCGTCGCCATCTGCTTTCTCGTCCTTCTCCAATCTCCGTGTTGTTGTTCCCGGTGACGCGGCGGAGGTGTAGCCTGACGCGGGCTCTTACGTGTCGGCCAGAATAAAAGTGGAGCTCCGGAGACCCGGGAGTGACGAAAGGGTGTCTGTATCGGTAAGGAGGAAGGGCCGTCCGGGGTTCAGAGGGACGGGAGGCGGCCGCTGAAAGTGTCGGTTTGGTCGGGTTCGGTCCGAAGGAAACAAAGAGATCATGGCGCCGCGGTGTGTTTGTAGCAGGATGGAGGGAGGGGAGGCTGCGGCTGTTTGGGAGAACCCGAGCCGCTTCGACAGCGAAGCAAGGCGGCCACTTTGTTTGCTAACACATTATAAACTGTTAATGCGTCATTATCGCGCTCAACTGCCGAAAGGCTGTTACACTGCAAAAGCCGCTACATGCGCAAATGTTTGCGCCGTTTTCTAAAAAAAAAAAAAAAAAAAAAAAAGGTGCAATGAAAACCACTCGATATCCTCAGTTTGTTTCCTCCAACTTTGAACCGTTTCTTTTATTGCCCTCTAAAACGTTTTCACCACGCCACCTCTTAAAACAGCTCTTATTATTATTTTATTCCATTCATGAAGTTTTCTCCGTTAGAGCCCTCCTGTATGGCCCACTCTGAAAACATGAAGATTTCTTTTTTTCTTAATAATTTTTTCGGCCGCATTGTATTTTATTTTATTTTATTTTTTAAAACCATCTCCTGGGACGTAAACCGCTCGCCTTGGGTGGGGGGGGGCGTTGCCCGGCCATGTGGCTGGGCTGTCACTCGCAGAGCGTCCAAGTGATTTTTGAAAAGCAGAGGGAGAAATGTGCAAAGCCAATCATGCGGCGGAGAGACGCTACGCACAGTGTGAGATCACCGAGAGCAGAGAACAACACGTTCCGGATCAGCAGCGGCCTCAGCGCACCTACAGATCACCGGAGTCAGGTTTACATCGAGAGGCTGCTTCCGATTGGTGTCATTTCAAAACAAAGACCTCGGATCTGGCTCAGCTTGTCACAGGGTTTTTATATTTTATATTTCAGTACCTAATTAAAAAAAAAAATTAATAAAAAATAGAGTTCATATGTGGATAATTTAATTTCTTCTACCAGATTCTAATCCTAGCACTGATGTGTAAATATTTGACATTTGTATGTCCTTCTATGCTAATAAAAAGACTTATTAGGCAGGCATGATCAATTTAAAAAATCTGAATTGCCTTTATGTTTTTTTCTGTTTCTTTTAACCATAATCCTGGATGACAGGGGTGTCACTAAGCCTATTTTAGGGGGGCTGAAGCCCTCCAAAATAGTATGGTGTTTTTTTTTTCCTTCTGTTTTTTTTCCCCCCATTATTTTACAAAGCTGTCAATAAACTTTGTGACAACACAGTGCTCTGGTTGTATGCAATGGTTGCTTAAAACATTTACACAGTAAAGTATCTCTGTTAAATCTTTCTTCAAAAGTGAAAAAGCAACTTCTCAGCTTTTGTTAGCTGAGGGCTAAGCCCCCCATTGTCCTTAAAAGGGCAGTATTATGTGTTTTACAGGCACATAATGCCATTTCATAGTACAATCAAGTAACTATGTTACCTTCAGTTGTTATAAAAATGCTATATATATATATATATATTTATATATATATTTATATATGTAATAACAAAACACATATGACATAAAAGAGATTTTACTTCCTGATTTAATTCCTTGAAATTGCACCTCTGTCTCTTTAAAAGCTCTTGCTCTTTCTGTAAAGCTCAACAAAGTTGATTTTACTTGATACTGCCTCTTTAAAGCCTAGTGACTCCCCTGATGAATGCGCTTAATTTTTTTTCTATTAAAACCATCAGTAGATGGTGAAGAAATGTAAAACTCATTAAAATAAATGAGTTTTGGCTCAGTATGTGTCTGAGAAACCCAGCGATGGGCCAGTCTATGATTATTCACGTAGGTAACAAGGTTGCATCACAGACCCTACACCGTACTAAACAAACTGGTGTAGTATTTAAAGGTCTCTTGACACTGTCCGTATTAAAGTGGATTTGCCTTATAAAAACGGTTTTGAAAGAATAGTGAAATTTTGGGGAAGGGAAAAAAAGAAGTATTATTTCTTAACTTGAACTTTTTTCTCACAAGGATGCCAATAAATGTACAGTACAGACCAAAAGTTTGGACACACCTTCTCATTCAATGAGTTTCCTTTATTTTCATGACTATTGACATTGTAGATTCACAGTGAAGGCATCAAAACTATGAATTAACACGTGGAAATATATACCGTAATTTCCGGACTATAAGCCGCGACTTTTGTCACACGCTTTCAACCCTGCGGCTTATACAAAGATGCGGCTTATTTATGCATATATTTTTTTTCTAATGGCCACCAGGGGCGCTCGAGCAGAAAAGGTAAGAGTGAGACAGGTGGAATATATGTGTAGAGG